>VYZW01050085.1:33603-44842 GCA_013401315.1 Balaeniceps rex
AAAAACAAACAAACAAACAACATTTTAAATTTCTAAAAAGAGGCATATCATATTCAGAGTTCTGTTAACAGCATTTCTCTTCTTTTTTTTCTATTTTCTATCATCTAGTAAGTAGTTTGTTAACTAATGAATCACAAGATCTTTAGGATAGACAAAATGGTTTGACATCTAAAGAATTGCTCTATCTCATGTTGATGATACACAAATACAAAAGTGAAGAATTAATAACTAGATCATTTGTTTAAAACTTCCAGCTTGGAGCTCCTTACTACAATTTTACCAGCAGCATATACACTTCTTTTTTAAATTGCAAATGTTACAATGAAAGAGAGTTATACCTCCATTTTAGCACTCAGTTTCACTAAGTGCAAAAGTTTCATGTTTTATAACATTGTGTTGAAGTCTGAGCTGATCAATTCATGTGAATAATTCCCGTGGTCATATTTATAAAGTGTAAAGACTTCTGCTCAGTCAAATTATGTTTTTGAGGCTTCTTAGCCTTCTTATCCATTTTCACCTATTATGACAGATTTATTACCAATCTTAATGATAGCATTTAGTACAGCTTCCAGATAAGCCTACGGTGAAAGTCAATGCCAAGTCTTACAACTGCGCTCAAATTTATTATTCTAATTAGCGGTAGGTAATTAACTGGCAACAAACAACTTCTTGAATGGATTTAGCCCCCCTCTTGGAACATAAATTGTGTCTAATTTTTTTCTAATTCATCTTTTCAAAATTATTCATAGGTACACAATATACCCAGGGCCAGTTTGTACATCAATGCAATGGATGGCAGAACTCCACTCTCAGTGGAAGGATTTAGTGAGGAGACATAGAGACAACTCTTATTTATCCTCGAGTTGCTTTACACAATATTAATTGCATAAAAGAGCCTTGTAGATCCATGATATTGTGTTTGCACTGATTTTAAGCAAAATTTTATAGGGCTAGCTAGAGAGCTAGCTTAGAAGATACAGAATAGCTTTAAGGTAGTGAGAATCAGATTCCTGATTTTTAAGTGAACACATTTGCTTTGCAGATCATTCCTAAGGTAATAGAGGTCTATGAATATTTGGTATTTGTAATTGATGTGGCAAGCTAAAAGATTAGCCAGATGATTTGCACTGTGTTCTTTTTTCCCCCCTTGATTTTACGTTCTTCCTTTCCAGTAGAACATCAGCAATCCAACTGCACTAGGACTAAAGATGAGTTTAGTATGAATTATTTAAACTTTTAGAAAACACTGATAAAAGCAAGGTAGTTCCTGGTTTTCAAAAAAGTTAACAGGCTATATTAAAATGGTCTTTTAATTTGCCTCAATGATTACTCAGTCATTACAGTTACTGAAGTCTAACAATTTCCCCAAATGAAGTCAGCAACTGGTAATGAAGTCAGCAACTGGTAATGCAAATTACAGCCCTGAAACATTTCTCAAAACAAAACAACTTAAGGAAAGGTGCACTGTAGTCAGCCAGATATCCTGAAGTGTATTGTGGAAGGCAGAAACCTGTTAGCCAGCATCGCTCACCCTTTTACGTTTTAACATTTCCATTTAATTCAGGAGTAGGTTTAAACCACAAAGAAATGCAGCAGAAGTAATAGAGGCATTACCACCAGTAATGGTGGTAATGGAAGCAGCATGCCAATGGGCAGAGTAAATAAGTATTGGTAACAAACCCAGAATTACTTAAAGATCACAAGTAAAATACAAATGTATTATAATAGTGGTAATAAGTTAACTGTTTTGTTGACTAGGGACACCTCAATATTGCTATTTTTCTGGTAACTAATAACTAATAACTCTTCACCTGATCTGAAACCAACAATGGTCCCTCCCTGCCGTTTACTGAAACTTCAATACCACCAAATTCAGTTTGGCATCTGCACTCTGAGATGTCAGAGTTACTCAAGCCACCAGCCTCCTCAAAATCAGTGCTACCATAGAGAAAATACGTTAAAACCACAAATAGCTTGTGCCTTGTTAAGCATCCATCCAACTTCTGCAGAGAGATCAAATGAAGACCAGCCTGTGAAACTTAGAACTAAACATTTGTGGTCAGGCTACTGCATTTTGTGAAATCTTATGCATTCACCAGTATAGAAATATCTATAAGGAAAGTAAAAACACTATAAACACTTGTGATATATAAGGTATGATGTGTAAATTAACTAGAGCTTCATCTCACCTATTTAAAAGGCCACATAAATCATTTAGTGTTAAGTGCTGCACCAATGTTCTTCTCAGAGCTTTATGTTTTTCTGAGAAATCCTCACTGTAAGTTGTCCCTCTAAAAATGTCTGGAAATATTATACCATCCCAGATTTACTGGCACACTATAGAACATAAGGAAGACACAATATAAAATCACAGACCAGTTCAGCTTGCCAATTAGCTTATGTAAAATCTAGGATAAACTTATCATATATATATTTTCTTTACATGGTTAGAGTTTAAGTAGGGCCAGGTCCTCTCCAGCCTCTGTAAACTGAAGGGATAGTCAGAAGGCAAAAGGACTAGTTCAAACTGGTTCTGTGGGTTTTTACTTTGTGCCTGGTACCTTAAATTGCTAAAATAGTAGCTGTCTCGACAAGCAGATAAGCCACTGAGTTCACAGAAAGTAAAGACAGCAGTAAAAGAGAATATAATCTCCTGAAAGAAAGGAGGAAAATGCTAAATAAACCCTGCTATCAGCAAGTTAATGACAGTATAAGGCTGCTAATTGGCTTGCTTACAGGCGAAGCTGAACAAACAGTATGCTAATATTGTCACAATGATCACCAACTATGTCTGTTGAATCTATATTCGTATAGTATTATTAATTCATACTTGCAATGAATACTATTGCATTTGTAGTGTCATTATAAACTAGTAAACTGACTAAAATTTCCAAAACCAATTAGCTCAGTGAACTCTGGGATGTTGGCTTATTCAGACTTAGTAAACTGTTATGGACTCAGATCAGACTTGATGGACTTTGATCCAACTTGAAGAATCCACCAGACCTAGAAGCAGGCAATTTTAGGCACCCTACAATTCAGACAATATGGTAGATGGGGAAAAAAATGCTCTCCCACTGGCCCTGCTGCTTGAGAGTCCATTCATGTTGAAGTGGGGGTGGGGGACTGCCAATATAAATCCACTGCTCCTAGATCCCTTCATCCAAATACGTTGGTACGAGTTACTGACATGTTTATATTTTTTTAATCTCCATTTGACCACTGGTAAAAGTAGAAATAAAGTTGAACTTA
The DNA here is from genome assembly GCA_013401315.1 of Balaeniceps rex. Classification (NCBI taxonomy): domain Eukaryota; kingdom Metazoa; phylum Chordata; class Aves; order Pelecaniformes; family Balaenicipitidae; genus Balaeniceps; species Balaeniceps rex. The sequence goes on from VYZW01050085.1 coordinate 36,856, forward strand.
TCTAATTCTGCAAGCGGAACTCTGTGATGGACCACTTTTTTTTTTTTTTTTTTAATATTGGCCTTTTTTTTTCTGTCTGTGTGTAAGAGTCTGTTACTCATTAAAGGTCAGAGATAACCCATTTGCAACAGGACACTGATCATCATCTAAACTCTGCTTTCCTCTGCAAGTTCATTTCAGCAGTAGTATGCACTCCATCAGCTACACTGGCCTGGATGTTCTCTGGCATATGGCAGTTCTGTGCTCTGCACAAAAAAAAAAAAAATTAGGATAAGACCACCCAATGAATTCTCTCTTGGATCAGCTCCTGTTCATTTTTAATGATATTTACAGAATATCATTGCAAAATAGACAGAAGAGTTATACATGAAGTAAAAAAAAATAAACAAAACAAAACACTGACCAATCTTTGTGAAGGATATAGGTTCTTTTGTTCAGCCTGTTACTTGATCATTTGTTCTGCAGCAAGCAGATTCCCTTCATTCCTCAGGCAAATTGCTGTCTGATGAGCTGGATGAAGTAGCCATTCCGTCCATCTGAGGTTAGGTTCTGAAATAAGAAACTATTCTCCCATGCACAGACAAAAGCAGTGCTGAAGGGGCAAGATACCACCACTCTTGCAAATGACAGCCTGGGTCTTGCAAGAACATGAAACAGTTATAGTTTTTCTGAAAAATGAGATACCAGAGCTGAGGGGTCTTAGCTTTGTGCACAATGACAGAATCCATTACTTTGGACTGTATTTAGCCCAATATAAGCAGAACAGCATAGCCTGATAGAACATCACAAGGCAGATCTACTCAGAACATTTTTACAGCTTCTTTCAGGACTTTAAGTCTGACTTGGTGACTGAAGTATGTTGATAATCTTGAAGGGATATTGTCATCAGCATACATTTAAATTGCTAATTACTGAGTACACACAAAGTTCTCACTCCCATAAATAGCAGGGCATGTTTCCTGCATTGTGTGACAGAACAGTCAACAAGGCCATCAGCAGAAGAGAATGTGCTCAAGATATTAACCAGAGAGTCCATCCCAGTTCACTGCTTCCTGATGCTCAGGCTACACTTGTAATTGCAGAGGACAATATTCCTCACTGCCTTATAAGAACAATATGCTGTAAGAGAGAAGTCCTTGTAAACACTTAGCAGGGAGGGAGAAATAGAAATGAAAGACAGAAGAAGAAAAACAACACTGGAAATAATTTGGGGCCATGGACCGTGGAAATGCTCAAACACAATCACAAGCAAGGACTAATTTGGAGACTAACGTGAGAGTCCATGAAAATAGTGCCAGTGTCTCACTGAACATTTTTTTTCTTCCTCCAAATCTGCCTTAATTTGTAGTTTAATAACAAACAGTACCGCTCTCTGTGCCTTTTTCAAAGGAGTTATGACATGCATTATGAGCACCACCATTAACCTTTCCTCTTTTACTATTTACTCATTTAAGGTCCTAACCCTACTTATTAAGTAAAACCTGGATTACTTAATGAAGGAAGCAACAACCATTTTACTGGGAGTTATGAGATCAGTGTCACTCAGGAGACTACAGAAATTTGGGAACCCTCAGTCACATCTATTGCACAGAAGCTCTAGCTAAAACTGTCAAAAAAGGGGTAAGAAAAGGATAGCCTGGTGTTGGCTTTTCTAAGATTTACATTAGAACATTAACCTCTCAGACAAGTTAAAAAGATGAAAACTAGCAACAGTGACACATATATCAGAATGAGTTGGTAAAAATACCTTAAGTAGTCTTATTTGAATAAGAAAGCAGTTTCTAATCAAACAAATTTGAAATTTAAGCAGATGCTTATATACTTCTGTAGAAGGCAGAGGACTGAAATGAAATATTATGTAATCAAATCCACTCTTCTAATACCAGAAGCAACCAGATCAGATAATATGTTCATAAATGGCTTAAAAATCAACTCCAAAAATAATTTATTGTGGGCTCAAAAGTGTTCTATTAAGGGGCCATTCTAGAATTGCACTGCTCCAATGGTTAGAAATTCCTCATTTCTGATTGAAATTTCTTAAGAGCCAGTTCGTTCCCATTTTGGTTCATAGAATCATTTGGTTGGAAAAGACCTTTAAGATCATCAAGTCCAACTGTAGCTGTCCACTACTAAACCATGTCCCTAAGCGCCTCGTCTACCCGTCCTTTAAATACCCCCAGGTATGGCAACTCGACCACTTCCCTGGGCAGCCTGTTCCAATACTTGACAAACCTTTCCGTGAAGAAATTTTTCCTAATATCTAATCTAAACCTCCCCTGGTGCAACTTGAGGCCGTTTCCTCTTGTCCTATCACTTGCTACTTGGGAGAAGAGACCGACACCCACCTTGCTACAACCTCCTTTCAAGTAGTTGTAGAGGGCGATGAGGTCTCCCCTCAGCCTCCTCTTCTCCAGGCTGAACAACGCCAGTTCCCTCAGCCGCTCCTCATAAGACTTGTGCTCTAGACCCTTCACCAGCTTCATTGCCCTTCTCTGGACATGCTCCAGCACCTCAATATCCTTCTTGTACTGAGGGGCCCAAAACTGAACACAGTACTCGAGGTGCGGCCTCACCAGTGCCAAGTACAGGGGAAAGATGACTTCCCTGGTCCTGCTGCTCACACTATTCCTGATACAAGCCAGGATGCTATTGGCCTTCTTGGCCACCTGGGCACACTGCTGGCTCATATTCAGTCGACTGTCGATCAACACCCCCAGATCCCTCTCCGCCAAGCAGCTTTCCAGCCACTCATCCCCAAGCCTGTAGCGCTGCATGGCGTTGTTGTGGCCCAAGTGCAGGACCCAGCACTTGGCCTTGTTGAACCTCATACAATTGGTCACAGCCCATTGGTCCAGCCTGTCCAGGTCCCTCTGTAGAGCCTTCCTACCCTCAAGCAGATCAACACTTCCACCCAGCTTACTGTCATCTGCAAACTTGCTGAGGGTACACTCGATCCCCTCATCCAGATCATTGATAAAGATGTTAAACAGAACTGACCCCAACACTGAGCCCTGGGGAACACCACTCGTGACCGGCCTCCAACTGGATTTAATTAACTCCATTCACCACCGCGCTTTGGGCCCGGCCATCCAGCCAGTTTTTAACCCAGCAAAGAGTATTCCTGTCCAGGCCATGGGCAGCCAGTTTCTCCAGGAGAATGCTGTGGGAGATGGTGTCCCAAGGCTTTACTAAAGTCCAGTTAGACACAATCCACAGCCTTTCCCTCATCCACTAAGCGGGTCACCTTGTCATAGAAGGAGATCAGGTTAGTCAAGCAGGATCTGCCCTTCATAAACCCATGCTGACTGGGCCTGATCTTCTGGTTGTCCTGGATGTGCTGTGTGATGGCACTCAAGATGATCTGCTCCATGACATTCCCCGGCACTGAGGTCAGGCTGACAGGCCTGTAGCTCCCCGGATCCTCCTTCTGGCCTTTCTTGTAAATGGGTGTCACATTTGCCAGCCTCCAGTCAAGTGGTACTTCCCCAGTCAACCAGGACTGCTGATAGATGATGGAAAGGGGCTTGGTGAGCACCTCCGCCAGCTCCCTCAGTACCCTTGGGTGGATCCCATCCAGCCCCATAGACTTGTGTGTGTCTAATTGGCCGAGCAGGTCACTAACCATTTCCTCTTGGATGATGGGAGATTTGTTCTGCTCCCCATCCTTGTCTTCCAGCTCAGGGGGCTGGGTACCCTGAGAACAACTGGTCTTACTATTAAAGACTGAGGCAAAGAAGACATTAAGTACCTCAGCCTTATCCTCATCCTTTGTCACTATGGTTTCCCCTGCATCCAGTAAAGGATGGAGATTCTCCTCATCTTTCCTTTTAAATAAGAATTTATCTTCCAATGCATTTCTAGAAAGCAAATGCATGCTCTCAGCTTCTGTTTTGCAAGACTTAACAAGCAAAATTCTTTAGATTTCTTTTATGAAGCTACATTACTTTCCACTCCCCCTGCCCTAAAAAGCCTGGTAGATTTGTAGCTGCTGCAAAATTCATTTTTTTACTGAAAGACTTGATATCATACTTGATAGCAAATGAAGTCTCACAGTAATTTGCACAGTGACATTAGTACACCCTTATCTCCACCAGAGTTATCTCACTTCATACAGTCCAAGACTGATCTTGCTGCCTTCACCACCACATCTTACTAGCAAATGCAGTCACAATCATCTCATTATCAAGTAGTATACACAGATCCTTCTCCTAATTTTTTTTCCATCGAATTTCTTGTTCTCAACCCCTAAATGCATAACCTTGAGATTTCAGTTTCTCATCCTTTTTCTCCAATACTTGAAGTGTACTTCTAATTCTCTGCTTTCAAAACTAACCCTTGCCATTACCCTTTCCCATTTTACCCTTTGTCTAATGGCTACTGTTTTCTGTATTTACTAGTAAATTACCGTGTGTATAATCTCCACTGACTTTCCTTTGTTAAAAGTAAAAATAAGGAAACCAAAGTTATCTTATCAGAGAACGATAGCAGGTTATTCAGTACAATGCATCTTTGGCAGGTTCATGTTTTGGCATTCCACTTCCCATTTAATCCCGAACATTTAGCTACTCTTTGCTAGAATTTTTCCTGAATTTCTCCTCTCTTCCTTTTCCTTTCCAGTTATCTCTTTTTCACCCTCTCTCACTCCTTAGATATAAGCATTATTTTTTGCTACTTTCCACTTGGAGTCACTACAAAATTTTGCTAGCAAGGTCAGCAGCCTAAATAGAGTCATTTTCCTGCATTTTGTAGATTGAGTTGTGTTTTGCTTCTCCCTCAGATATGTTTCTTTCTCTTTCCATGCATGTGACAGTCAAAACTAAATGGTTAATGTTCCTGTCTGCACTGAAGATTAAGTCTTTCTTCAGTCAGGGTACTATGACTGCGTTTAATATCTACTCCTTACTAATTAGATAAAGTAAGTGTTTCTTACCTTCTTTTTTAATCTGCGTGGTTACTGAATTCAGGTAGTATTCATACATATTAAATTGCTTTCCTGAACAAAAGTCTCATTGGAAAAAGTATAACTGACAGTATATACTAGACTTGAGTCCTATATCATCAAATAACCTCTTAAAAGGCTATTTAATAAACACGGACCTGCTGTGTTGGTCTCCCCACCTGGACCTTCCTTATGCTCCAAATGAGGGTACAACACCACCAATTACGCTCTGTGTGTGTACATGCACACATATGCATATGACATTTCCCTTCTCGACACGCTACATCCCTCCCAAACAACAGATTATGTCTAAGGCTCTGAGCTAATTGGAAAAGACCCTGTTTCCCTCCTGCCTTTTGAATGTACTTCAAAATTCTGTTTTCTCTTCCCTTTTCCCCCTTCTGCTGATACTACTATTTTATTCTTTCTGCTTACGTATCCACTGCTCAGTTACCAGAGAGAGACCCCTGAGCCAAGCAGAAGCAGGAGATATTTGCACTCCATTTGCTGTACACAGCCAGACTTGTATTTTCTGAATTACTTAAAGCTTGTGTGGCCCTCCACCTGCAATAAATTTACTCAGAGCAGCAGAGTGATCTAGTGGACAGACTTGTTGAGTAGAAATTCGAAAAGTTGGGCTCCACTCTTTGCTTTCCTACTAATATTCTGACAAGTTTTGTCACCTTCTGCCATCCTTCTCTCCTGCTTAGACTCTGACTCTCTCCTCTGCTTAGTATATGAAGTGACACTTTCTTGCTTTTGCAGTGAGCATTGATCTTGACTAGAGCTTCCAGATGCTACCGTAACACATGTAGTGGAGAAAGGCAAAAATCTAAGTTTTTCAAAGCAATCCTGAGAGGAGTTCTGAAGGCTAAATAGCAAAAGGAGAAAGGAAATGAGTGGTTATTTTTACTACCATAAAGTTGCTTTGAATGAGGGACAACAGCTGACATGTGAAGAATGCCTGAGCTAGAACAATCTCATTAAAATATAAAATCCAAAGCAATTGGATTCCAAGACCTGAAAAAGACGAGAGTTCAGGAGAGTTCTTCAAAATGCTGAATGAGGTGAGGAAACAACCACAGCCTGGTTTCCTGGTGAAAGTAAAGATGAGTGGGTTAGGAGTCCCACAGGTTGCTCATTCCTTGGAAATAATTCATTAGCAAGGACTTTTTGGCTTACTGCTGTTCACAGCAACTCTGGTAGTATCAGGTGTAAAAGAGGAGCAAGGGAGAGAGCAATGCTTGCTGACAAGAGCCCCCATTGCACAAGTTTCAACCTCCATCTTCAGAAGGGAACGGGTGAAAAGAATTATGTACCATGGAGGATAGAACCCGGTGGCTTTTATGGGGACTGAGAGAACATTACAAATGATGATAAGAAGAGAAGACAGAAAAAAGATCTCTTCTTTTTCCCCCTTCTTAGTGAGCAGGATGAAACAGCATACTATTTATTCCTCTTCATTTAGTGAGAGCAGGGTTTGGGTCACTGTCAGTGAATCTCTGGCACTAATGAGTTATCCATGATTCATAAGGGTATGCAGGCTCCACATTCTGCAGTGCATTAAAAACAGAACAATAATGTTTTCCAGAAAAAAAAGCATAATTCTGGTATCATTGCAGAAAAATAAGTCAATTATCCCTTCTTAATTATTTATTTAGCATTAATAAACTCTTACTGGCCATGAAAGGAACCTGGGAAACAGCAGGATCAAGAAAGTGTAGTGAACACCATTGTTTTGCCATAATACAACCCAGGTTCAATGAATTAGCCTCTGGCACCAACTATAAATAAATGGGTATTTTATGCAAGTACAAGATTTTGCATTAAGAAACAATTAAAGGATAAGTGGAACTAGGTTTTTGTCCTGCTATAATGCTTTATGATACCTCACAGTAGAACAAGCAAATTAGATGTGAAAGTGTATCAGAAATGGAAGCAAGGAAATATTCTATAATGTTAAGTCTGTTAAGGTCACCAGCCTTAGCTAAAGAAATTTGCTTCATATAAATTACTGTGGGATAACAGAACTTCCTCACAAATGGGAAATACATGTGTGATACACAAAAAAATGTGGCTTATTCATTGAACATTCTCTTTTACTTTCCATTTGTCAGTCTCTATTATGAGAGTAAAGTCTTCAGAGAAAGGAAAAAAACCTCTCTGTGTAATTGTCAAGTGTCTGATTAACAATCCTTTCCTGCTGCCATCATATAACCAGAAAGTAAGATAACTGACTTCTCTGTCTAGAGAAACAAATGCAAGTAGATCTGTTTTCTGTACGATTTCCATGTTCTACTGTTTTCCGGAGTGCCAAAATAAGTCAATATAGCTTTATTAAAGGATTTTCATCACTTCATAAAAATTTTCAAAGCACACACTCAATAGATTCTCAAAGTCTATCAGTTCTCAACCAGAATGTACTTTTCTATATCTGCCATTGATACAAAAACATCGGGCAGGACTCTCAGTGCTAACTTAGCACAGACTGCGAGCAGAAGGCTGTTCAATTCAGATTCTACTTCTCACCTGACACCTGGAAGGACTCAGACAATGCCCTCAAATCCAGATCCTAAGTCTGAAAACATTTGAAACAGGATCACAACTGTGCATTTGGGGCCATCTCTAACTTGAAGGGAGATGGAGTTTCTCTCTCCAGTGTCCCTCCCCCACAAAAGTTTCATTTAACTAAATTCATTATTAGACTGGAGATTATCCATAAAAAGCAAAGCAACTGAACCTTCCTCCTCAAATCAGGAGACAAGAAACAATTACACAATTCGCATTTTGGGAAAGATACAGCATTTCTCTTCAATACATTCCAGAAGTTAATAATTTAAATAGATGTGCTCTTCAAAAGGCACCGACAGGTACCTCCGTTCTCTGTTATCAATAAATCAGGCATTAACCCCCCCACACACACCCCAAACCAAACAAGAAACTGCCCCTGCTTTCCTGCTTCTCACTACTGCTATGCACAAAAGCTGAAGACAACCCATTTCCAGTAGACAGCAGAAAAGAAATGCCAATGAACCTATTTAAGGCTGG
>VYZW01050086.1:16579-28334 GCA_013401315.1 Balaeniceps rex
AACATGATGGAGAATCCAATTTATAGCAATGATAACAATAACAACAAATCTTATTTTTTAGTCTGCAGAAAGCAAAAAGGTAACCTTTTAGTCCTCCTCATTTCAAGGATAAACAAAAATGATAGAATTATCTGTTAAAACCTTCCTCAGGAGTTTTCTGCAGCATGACCAAACATTTACTATGTCACTGCTAATGGAGGTTCAGCACATCTTCATAATATAAACGTCAATTCAAAATTACTTTTCATTTCAACTATTTGCCAAAGCTGTTGCTGTCAGTAAGTTGGTTCTTTCTATTAAACATCTCCCTCTGCAACAGCTTCCCTACTTGCAAACAATTATTTTCATTACCTGGAAGGAGCTGGATCATCCTGTCCCAAACGGGACATAATATTTATCAGGGTGTTTATCCCTAGAAATATAAACAATGCACTATTAAATAAACAACCACTAATTCAATTTGAATAGGCTTAGAAAATAATTACTCAAAATGTTACTTTGTAATTGCTGTACACAAGATCATCCTGTTATTTACAGGGTTTACTTATAGCAAGTATAATCCTTACAGACGCTCTCTGCCTAACTGACCGCAGTCCCATTACAATACTATTGTATTTTTGCATTCAGAGCACCAGATAAAGATACCACCTTTGCATGAAAAACACATTCCAAACATTACATAAAAAATGAACAATTTACTTCATTACAGCTGAATATACTTTTAAGGGGTAAGGAATATTCTGCAGCAGATAGACCACATATTTTCACATTAATAAGACATTTTTACAAAATATCCTCCAGTTGCTCACCACATTGAGCAGCAAATTAAGAAAACAATACTTGCCAAAAATCAAAGAAAAGACATCCTCCCATTTATTATCCTTGCTTTTTCTCAGCTCTTTACTTGTTGACTAATTTGCAAAATCCAGTCTTTTAGAAAGATCTCACTGGTGTCTGTGTATAAACATCAAAATCCTCCACTGAAGGGAACTCTCAGAAGAACAACGGCCAACAAAATAATAATGGACAAAAGGTTTTCTTACTGATTAAGTGTGAGGTGAGAGAAAAATGGTAGTGGTCTAATGGCATACCTTTTTTTCTCATGTGCATATGGTGAACTTTTCTATCTCCATACTTTGGCTGTCGAATCCCACAGTTGGACAAGGAATTTCTGGCATGATCTGGATTCATTCCAAAGTTTAAGTGATGGCTTGGATGAGTCATGGCAAGCTATGATGTAGCACATAAAGGGAAAAAAAGTCTTAGATGTATTTTTGCATATGTGAGAAAAACAATATCTTAGACTGGTAGCTAATAATTGTTATTTTTTTAGCTTGAAGAAAGGCTACAAAGTGATGTCATCAATTAGTAGCTTGGTTCCTACAAATGTAGGATGTACTATTTCAGATGTCAGAAAGAAGCAACATTTATGCCCGATCATCAGTTTAGCCAATTAACTTTCAATGTTTTTTTTTTCTTTAAAGAAAAATTAGTTTAGAAGAAGAGAAAAAGCATGAACTGTCAATTTGCCCTAAGAGTTTTGCTTACCAGCTTTGCTGACCTGATTTCAATACATTTGCTTATTTAAACATATATTCACTCTAACATTGCAGCATTCATATTTATACTAAAAATATGAACAACTAAAAGAGCTTCTCAACCATTCACATATTTGATTAAGTTATTTAAATATCTATAAAATTTTCCTACTTCAAAAAAAAACCCCCAACAACAAACAAGTATATTATCTCTGGCATGGTTATTCACAGAACTCTTTCTCTCATGACTATACAGGGCCACTCTTCAACTGGAAGTGAACAGCAATGGCAGGATTGGTCTTCTGGTTTACATTTGTACCATCTAGCATTATCAAAAGCTTACTTGGCTGCTGACACCACCGCTACAAAAATGGCCACAGTAAACAGAACTACAGCTAGCTTTTATGACTCTATCCTGCGAACTCCTGCATTTTCTCTTTCTTTACACATACACACCTAAAAATACTATGCATGTGTAAATGTATGTGTACACACACCTTGTATATAAAACAAGAGATACATTGGCAAATCAAGCTGCAGAAAGTTACTTCTGAAACACTTGCAGGACTGGTGCTGCAGGCTGTGAGCAAGACATTCCAGTAGTTCATTCAAACACTGTCTGTGGCTTTCCAAACACAAGACTTACAGAAGTTTACTTTAATTATTCTAGAGAATAAAATTACATTTAATCAACAATAAGAACTATCTCCAAGTCCCTTTTAATTCCTTGCTAATATTAATAAGTTTGTCATAATTGCACATTCTCAACTTCTGCTCCATCTGAACTGGATGACACATTACAACTTCTCCGAATAGTTAAATTAGCATAATCTTTCTTACCCAGTCTATACTTTATGAAGAATACATCGTGATGAAAAAGGTAAAAATCAATGCAAAATTATACATCTAATACTGCCTATGCTTAAGCAGGTGACTGGTGCTATATACATTTTTAAAAAGCTCTTTCTCTTCTGGAACAAGTTTGTAGGTTTTAAATAAATTTGCATAGGGATCAAGCATTAAAAAGTACTTTTGTTATAACTAAACATTAATTTGACTAATGCTGATAGGCTTTATTTTCTGGTTTTTTCCCCTTTTCGATTGCAATTTTGGTTTGCAATGTTTTTTGTTTTGCGTGTTTGGTCTCAACATTTTAAAGATTTCCATAATTGCATTTTTATCTTTCATATTAAAACTAAGGCAGCCTGTGAACAACTAAATCCTACAAGATGCTCATTCTTTAACGTAACTTTCAGCAGGACAAGCCCAACTTCTAGAAAACAGAGAAGCTATGAGAAAAGATTTCCCTGTAAGCCTCTGCTTTAAAGTAGTTCGGGAGTAAAATCTCCATACACATACAGAAACTCCGAGTTTTGAACTTAGAGAAAATTCACCTTTCTCAGCCTCACTCAGTGGAGACGGAGGATGCTTATTTCAGGGGAAATCCTGAACAGGAGTCTCCATTTCCCTTCAGTAACCTCAGAAAAAATGTAAGGGGAAAGGGGCCACCATGCCAAGAATCAGCCGCCTGAAGCTGATCAATTCCAAATATGCACTTACATAAATGACCGGTCATGTGACATGGATGCATTTAAAACAAATAAGAAATTCTCCTCTCCAGTTCCTGCCCTTGTTTGTAAATGCAAAAATTTCATCATGTACTTGTAGAAATCTAGAGCTGAACAGAAGCTTGCAAATTCCTTTTCACTAGCTATAAATACAAAATAAAAAGGCAACACAAGTTATTCTTTTTTGGAACAACAGACTATAAAAGAAAGAAGCAAGGCATGTACACTCATCTGCAGAATAACATCGTATTCTTCACAAACATCTAAAAAAAGAACTTACACGAAAATAATGAGTAATGTACCCGACAGCCTTTTCAGGAAGTGCATTTTTGTGTTTCTACATATTACAAGCAAATCCAGACCTACCACTGGATCAAAGGTAGGTGTATGCCTACATGAACAATAGATGTCTTTATTTAGAAGTCTCTTGGGATAACTGAAACTTTTGAAAGATCTGCAGTGCAAGTAATCAAGTACATCCAAGCTGTGGCAATGCAGTGCATTTCTCAAGTTTGTACAGCAGGCAGGATTATGGATAAACTCAATAATATGAGGATGACAACCAGCAAGTAGGTTTTTTTTTCATATCTTACCTGCAGCAAGCACCTATCTCGAAAAGTGTAGCCTATCAATTTGTCCAAATGCATCAGACACTGATGGTAGCGGACATGGTGGGTGAGGACAGGAAGCATCATCGCATGCTAAAAAACAATTGCAACAAGGAAAAACTTCAACTTCAAGTGTACAGAGTACTCAGCTGACTAAGCTATAAATACAAACACTTTCCATTTGTCACAACACTAAGTTTTACTGTTTTGGTTTAAATGAGGGGAAAAAAAAATCATGGTTTCCCAAACTTCATCATCAGAGCACTTAATTAAATCAGATTTGGCCATTTGCATAATCACAGTGGGGACACAGCCCCACCTAGACTAAATAAATAAATACATAAAACCAGTCTTCTACTCAAGTATTTTGAACGAGGTAAAAAAATGTCTGGTCACCAGTAACATCGAATTTCAATAAGCTGTGACTGAATATGATGCTATATGTTTGTACCTTCTCATTCAACGCTCTGCAGTTTTAGGTTAGTACCAAAGATAAAGAAAGACCATTTCCCCTCTGCCTCATAACATTACGGAAGAAGCACTTTATAGCACTTTAACCAGCTTTCACCAAACAACAGTAGCTACTTGATTTTCAAGCACGGTTATTAGTGCCTTGCTTCATCTCCTTCTGAGGAAGAATTAAGGTCTTTTTGAAATGCTGTAGTCTGGCATTCTCTGGCTTAATGTGCTAAAAAATATCAGAAAGGTTGCTGTTTGATCATCTAGGAAACAGATGATGTTTTTCTGTTAGGGAAAATGTCAGTAAAAATTTAACTAACTTGTAACAATGAAAGTCTCCCTCTTTCGGTCTTGTAAAGCAGGAATTCTACACTAATATTGACTTCAGATGGATCTGGGTTAAAATAAGCATGTTTATCAGTACAGTAGTATGGCAAGTATGATACCAACATAAAAAATCTTGCATAATAGTGAAAACTAAGAGCTACAGGAGAAATGTCAGTAGTTAAAGAATTTTATCCCTGTGACCATTTTTGTGACACTGATACAAAATTTCAGTTCTAATCATTCCTATTAGTGGCATGACATGAATATATTCAAAAGAATGACATGTTAAGGGAAACAAATCTGTGGGCTATCGCTATTAATTTCAGAAAGAGTGTCCCGGTTTCAGCTGGGATAGAGTTGCTTTTCTTTCTAGTAGCTGGCATAGTGCTGTGTTTTGGATTTAGCATGAGAAGAATGCTGATAACACACTGATGTTTTACTTGTTGCTAAGTAGTGCTTACACTAGTCAAGGACTTTCTTTTTCAGCTTCCCGTGCTCTGCCAGGTGCACAAGAAACTGGGAGGGGGCACAGCCCAAGATAGTTGATCCAAATTGACCAAAGGGCTATTCCATACCATATGATGTCATGCTCAGTATATAAACCGAGGGGAGTTGGCCAGGGGGCAGTGATCGCTGCTCAGGGACTGGCTGGGTGTCGGTCGGCGGGTGGTGAGCAGTTGCATCACTTGTTTTCTTTTCCCTGGGTTTTGTTTGTCTCTCTTGTTCTCCTTTTCATTGCAATTATTATTATTACTATTACTATTATTATTTTATTTCAATTATTAAACTGTTCTTATCTCAACCCGCGGGTTTTCTTACTCTTGCCCTTCCGATTCTCTCCCCCATCCCACCGCGGCGGGGGTGGGTGAGCGCGCGGCTGAGGGGTGCTTAGTTGCCGACTGGGGCTAAACCACGACAAACAGGAATGTGTATGATTACAGAAGATGAGTGTATAGTGTGGAGAGATGCAAGAAAAACAAGCATACAAAGCAGATGATGTATAATTTATGGAATAAATAATGTTATGGATTTCTGCATGTCATTAAAGAAAGAACAGCAGAAAATACAAACTGGTGAATGTTAAAAGATTGAGAAGTTAAGAATAACCGACAGCAGTATTTTCTGTTTAAGTAAAAGACTGCGAAATTCTTGAGAACTGAACATATAGCTGGAAGGTAATCACAGAATCATTTAGGTTGGAAAAGACCCTTAAGATCATCAAGTCCAACTGTTAACCTAACACTGCCAAGTCCACCACTAAACCATGTCCCTAAGCGCCATGTCTACACATCTTTTGAATACCTCCAGGGATGGTGGTCACTCAACCACTTCCCTGGGCAGCCTGTTCCACTGCTTGATAACCCTTTCGATGAAGAAATTTTTCTTAATATCCAGTCTAAACCTCCCCTGGCGCAACTTGAGGCCATTTCCTCTTGTCCTACTGCTTGTTACCTGAGAGAAGAGACTGACACCCACCTCATTACAACCTTCTTTGAGGTAGCTGTAGAGAGCAATAAGGTCCCCTCCAAGCCTCCTTTTCTCCAGACTAAACAACGCCAGTTCCCTCAGCCACTCCTCATAGGACTTGTTCTCCAGACCCTTCACCAGCTTCGTTGCCCTTCTTTGGACACGCTCCAGCACCTCAATGTCTTTCTTGTAGTGAGGGGGCCAAAACTGAACACAGTACTCAAGGTGCAGCCTCACCAGTGCCGAGTACAAAGGGATGATCACTCCCCTAGTCCTGCTGGCCACACTATTTCTGACATGAGTCAGGATGCTATTGGCCGCCTTGGCCACCTGGGCACACTGCTGGCTCATATTCAGCTGGCTGTTGGCCAACACCCCCAGGTCCTTTTCTGCCAGATGGATGTAAGTAGTGAACAGCAAGAAAAAGACTCTCTGGATCTCTGAATGGCAAAAAAATGCAAAACCACTCCAAGCAAACTGAGTAAGTATAAGTGAAATTTTATTTTGTTACCATGTCACTCATTTATCATTTTCTTAGAGTAATTTACAAGCTGCGGGAACATCCCTCTTATCTCCATATAAACTGTACAGGTGTGCTTCCTATGTCTTCCTTTGTAGAAGGAATTCATTACCAAAAAACCAAAAAAATAAAACAAACAAACAAAAAAACCCCTCAAAACTTGTTTCGTGGGACAACTCTGCTTCCCTGCCTGCATGTTCCACTGCACTAGGCAGAAAGAGTCCCTCAAGCAAGGTTTAGTATTCTTTATACCAATACCTGTGGCCCTAAGTTTGAGGACTGAAATATAAAGGTTTAGATTTTTATCAGCTGTGGTGCAGTGAATGAAGAATTGACATCTCCCTGGGAGCACAGAGGCGGCCTTTAAGTTGACTCTTGAAGTTATACTGACAAAGTGTTGCTTTCATGACACTAAATACTTGATTGATTCAATTAACGTGCATCATGTTGGATTATACCTGTTTGATGTTTCTGATGTTTTATCTATTTATCTCTTTATAATAAAATAAAATATATGCTTTAAAAATTGTGTTAGGCTAAAGAATGGCTAGTGATTAAAAAAAAAGTCTCCCGAAACCACATGGCTACAGGAGTTATCCCATAACCTTGGTACCTGCATCTGGTTATAAACATACAAATAACTTCCTTTTTTGTTTTTAAATATATATGATTTTAACTATGCTGCATGTTCTTTTCTTGCTGCAGCTAGCATGGGACTCTCTCAGGTGCCCCCAGCTAGTGCCACCATCCCCCAGGCTGCCAGATGCTCCTGACCTGAAGCTACTAAGAAGAACCAGGTGAGCTGAAATATTTTAAAATGTATCATTTCCCTCCTCACCCTGAACACTTAATGCAGCTGTTCAGCGCACACCAGCAAGAATACAGGCAATGACATGGCAGCGGGGGGGTATCTTCTCAGCATGGCCCCATCCTGCCAGACTGCATAGTAAGTGCTGCCCAGCTTAGTGGCCAAGTAGTGCACTTCATCTACTGGATAACCAGGTGAGCTGGACAGAAAACAGCCATTTTACATTTTTGGAACATTTCACTCACCTTTTTTCCACCGCCTCCAAACAGTTCATTTCTGATACTGCAAAGACCAGTTTGTTACTGCTACATGGAACTTAGAGTAACTGTAAGCTATCAGAGTGACTTAAAAGATATTCAATCTTCTAAATGGCAATGCTTTTAAAAGCATTAATTTTAAATCACTGCACTTCAGCTCTGCCCAGAGAGTTGATTTATGTGTATTTAGTTTTAGTCTTTAATCTGGGAAAAAGCATGTAGCAACAGCAGCAATCTTTTATTTTACAGGCGTACAGTTTGTCTACTCCTGGCCCCTCAAAGAAATCAAATCAAAGGACCTTCATACCAGAACTGGCTGATTTAGATGTTATGGCTGCAGATGGGCTCAAAAAGGTGGAATAGCTTTACTTTTATCGTTCTTTGGTGTTTTGCTGTCCTTCAACAACAA
This sequence comes from Balaeniceps rex, assembly GCA_013401315.1. Lineage (NCBI taxonomy): Eukaryota > Metazoa > Chordata > Aves > Pelecaniformes > Balaenicipitidae > Balaeniceps > Balaeniceps rex. The sequence goes on from VYZW01050086.1 coordinate 24,541, forward strand.
AACAAAACAGGAATATCCAAGAAGACATTAAGAGATGCATCACAGAAGATATTATGAATAACACAGAACTGTTTCAAAGCTCCTAAATTAGAAATTTACACTGTTTACTTAACCTGTAAAAATAGATACGGTTCACAACAAAAAAATTAGAAAAGGGCTGCAATTTTCCTCAGCTATGTGAGAAGATACTGTTCCACTATTCTCTTTCTTCAACTTCAGAAACAATAGTAGAATCACAAGAAACGTTTCAGACAGAAGAAATGCAATTTTAGTTATTAGCATTTCCTCTCCCGTTAGAATTTCCCCTTTGGCCTTTCCAGACTTCTAAGATAACATGGGATTTCTACCTACACCCTTGCCTAGCAACCCCCAAAGTTTATACTTCATACTGTTATGTTAATATTAAATTCTGAGCATTTAATTCTTAAATAGCATCTCCAAAACAACAGCTAAAAAAATGATGCAAGTGTACGTCTAGTATATTTATTGGGCTGTTATAACTACTTGAATTTTACTAATACAATATTATATAAAAATTGCACTTAGTTTTATCATATCACAAAGCTGGTGGCTGTCAACTGCTTCAGAATAGGATCTGGCAGAGATCTGTACCTTGGAGACATCATGCGTATGAAACAGAGTATCTGAAAGATGTCTTCCTACTGAGGGTCACCTGTTTTAATCCAAAAGTTAGTTCTGGTGGGGTTTTTTTTCTTTCTTTTCTTTCAAGTAAAACGATATTTCTTCATGTTTCACTATAAAATTGTTTTTTAAAAAAATATCTAAATAGAAAAATACAGTAAACAAAAATATCTAAACCCAACCCAACTGATGGATGAAGAAGCCCTTGGAGTTCCACACTAGNCAGATCTTACTGAGGCAAAGGTATTAATTTTTACATTTGGTTCTTCAGCTTAGAATCACAACAAACCCTTGCAAGCAGTAAATGGCAGCTATCAAGAAAGAAAATATATCAGACATCTCTGTGGTTTAGTCACCTGGCAGACATCAGAGCGTATCCCTGTTTTCCAGAATCCCTGGCTACTCAACTCAACGGTCACTTCACGCCTCATTGTGTTCTTCTGACGAATTTTCTGCAGTGCTTCCTAGACAGGGAGAGAATGGAGCTCCTGTGAAGAATTTTCTACAACAAAGCAGTACCAATGCACACGAGTGCATTCACAATATCCGTTTAAGGTTCGCTTTTGGTGAGCGGTTTCTAAGACTAGTCCAAATCTTGTAACTGCCAGCCACAGACTGTGGTAGACGTGCTGGAGTACAGTGTAGACAGATGATTTTGGCAGACCAAGAAGAGAACAGAGGTGACTACATTTTTTTACTGCAAATGACAGAACAAACCAGTCCAACTCATACATCCACGATGATAACATAAGTAAGCAAGTTTAGGTCCTGGTAATGAAAGCACCTTCTTTACCCCTGTGTGCAAAACAACCTTTTCATTCAAGTCAGTCATCATGAGTACTCCTGGTTTGAAGCATTCAGTAGGAGTAAAACAGACTAAGTAAAAAAAAGGCTTTGTTTTGTGATCTTGGCTACTTCATAACAGTTCCTGTTCAACATTGTCAGTACTCCCAGTCTGGGAAAGGGGTCAGCATAGTCCTTGTGCCTGTTATGATGAAACCTACTGATACTATTTCAATTAAAAAACTTAAAAAGAAAAATCTGCTTTGCCTTGACCGCTGGCTGTTTGGTCTTGTGCAAACAGTTTATTTGTCTCTAGAAACTATGAAAGGGACAGAATCATTAAAAGATTCTGACAGAATCATTAAAAGAAAATATTTTCTGTAAAAATGGAATGAAAGAAAACCAGCTAAAATAAATCACCCCTGGATCAGGATCTCCTGGTTCCAATACTACAAAGACCCCAGGGTATGCAAGCTCCCCACACAGCATGCACTAGCCCTGAAGACTCCCTCAGTGCTCTTCCTTCTTTAGAACACAAAACTTTTCAAAGCTGCAGCCCATCTTCCCTCTCTTTCTCCTTTTCCCTACAGGGCACTTGCTCAAAACTGTCTCTTCCCAGCTTCCAGTCTGAAGTCTGTGAGCATCTCTGGGCAGGAATGGGCTCTGTCTTGTCTTCTGCAGAGACTCACAGAGTGGTTCCAAGAAGCACATCTATCCAGATGCCAATTCATCAAACCTCAGACACCTCAATACTGAGGCATCTAGGGTAGGAGGCTAGTTAGTCCTGGCTCCTTTTATATTCAATGAAGGGGGGATAAATGGGTTCAAAAAATGCATTTCGCTCTCCATTGACTTCAAAGTGAGCCTTCAGGTCCCAATTTATGCACCTGCTGTAAATGCTCAAAGTTAGGTTAGAGGAATAAAGCCCCCAGGCACAACCTTGTCACAAATAATAACATCACACAAATTCATAGTAGCAAATGACCAATGGCAGAGGGAACAGAGATGCTTACAGCACTGCACCCCTTGTGCATTGTCTAAAATTTGCATTTCAAGGCTGTGTCATTGGGTGTTTTCTGAGACAAGCGTTACAGTGTTTGCTAGACCTAGCTGTACTTTCAGGCTGACTGGCTCAGGAGCACTCCAGCGTTACTCATAATACATGATTCATAATCTTTAAAAGCCCATATACCAGCCAGGTGCAGCCCTACTGCTTCTTCTAAGTTACTGACACATCCATTGGCAAAATGCATAGGTTATCCTCACATAAAGCTTCTGCTTCAGCCCTGTACGCCTCTCAGATGGCAGACAACTACTTGATAAATCCATTATCCCAGATAATATGGTCTAGAAACAAAAATCAGCACACCACACAGTAAATGATAAATATCAAAGGCGCATTTTATCTTTTGAAGCAGAACATAATCACACCCCTACATTCAATCCATTACAATTTTACAAATAAGTCATCCATTAGCCCCTAATGAAACAATGCCCATAAAACAATGGTATTCCCTTCTACTTGCTGTGAATGTAGAAAGCTGTAGCAAACAAAATCATCTCCTATAGGGACAAAAATTTTTTTCCTTACCGCTGTGGCACAGTTAAGTCACAACACTGTGTTTTTTCCCATTTACAAGTAAGGAAGCAAAGGGCTTATTTAATATCAGCATAAATAAAATGTTAACTAAGACCCTTGCTCATGCAACAGCATACCATACTTTAGAGTAATAATAAAAATCAAGTGCAATGTCAAATGTATCAAACATTTACTGCAACCAAAGCTACACAATTAGCAAACTGGGAAAGACTCAGGAATTGGACTCAATGATCCTCATGGGTCCTTTCCAACTCAGGATATTCTATGATTCTATGAATCCTCAGGGTTTCTAATCAATAAATAAAAATACAACACCACTTAAATTCCATCCGGTACCAAAGAAGTTAATTTCTCCTCTATGTATTCTTTACATAAGTTGTCCAATTAAGAGTGCCTGGTAGACATGCACCAGACAAATTCAAAGCTTCAGTCCAAGATCTTAAAAAAATAAATACCTGAGAGCAGGCTGCTTTAGTCTATATTTAGGTGACTTTATTTTTCTGATTTTAATTCCCAATTGGTTGAGTATCTGCACTTAGGAAATGCTTATTGCTCATCACTTTGGGGAAAAAAAAGAGAGAAAAGACAAAAATTCAACAAATACCTCATTTGTCATTGAAGATTACTGAAAATAACAACAACCAGATGATTTTGACTCAAAGATCTTAAGGAATGTCACTAAGACTGCCTAATAAATTACGGTTTAAAACCATGCACAAGTGTGGCAGTTTTTATCTCAGAAGAAAAACGTTTAAAATTATGAGCCAGT
>VYZW01050087.1:0-15062 GCA_013401315.1 Balaeniceps rex
TTTCAGTGTACTTCCCTGCCACTGACGGGATAGAGGAAATTGGCACAGATATCCTGTGCATTTTGATTTTAATTACAAACTAAATTTGAATTGCAAATGGAAATAATGCACACAGTAATAATTTTTATGCTAAAATTATTTGGCTCTTCACATTTGTATTCAGGAAAGATTTAGGCATCTACATGCTAACAAGCATTTGGGGTCCAGACACAAAGAGGCTCACCTGATTATGCATGCTGCTTGAAGATTTGGCCAAGACTTTCAAAAGCAACTTGTTGTTTTGTGTGACTGTTTGTTGATGCCCAAATCAAGATACCGGTAGGGCCCGGCTTTTCAAATATTTAAGCTTGGACCTGTCTACTAGCCTTCTCAGAACATAATTACTTAAGGTAAAACTCAAAATTGTTCAGAAGTTTTAAGATAAAAACAAGGCAGTCTTTGCAAGTCGGCAAGGCAATGAATGCAGTATGTTAATCATTCTTCTACTTTTCTGTTTGTACACAATTATCAGTACCCGTTCTTTCTGCTCTTTTAAGAGATCTGATGATTAAATAGCAAGTTAAAAAAAACCACCAGTGAGAAAGTGATGTAAGCATGTAATTCTTGTCATCAGAATCTTATTTCTCTGAAGTCTATTTAGTAAGTGCAGTGGCCTTCTCATGCTCAAATGGCTAAGAGTCTGAATGTCTGTGTACATTAGTCAAAAGTATTTATAGCTTTTGCTTTAAATTACATATCAGACCAGATCTGAAATCTGAAAGCTAATCCACAGTTATTTGATCATTCCCAGTTTCACATCAAGAATTAGATACCCAAATTTTTCACAGTCTGTTTTTTTAAACAGGAGGTCATTAATAGCAATTGAGAATCTCCGTCTACCTCTGTTACATAATTTCTGTCCTTCTGCTAACAATTATTGATTTACTTTGGCAAATTATAGCCCTGGCAAGACCAGCAACAATGATTGCTGTTTAGCTGTAACTGACAGACAAATCCCAAACTCTACTGCTTACCTGAGACTCCCAGCTTAAATAAATAAAAAATTTGTGTGCTTAAAAAAATAACCTTGCCCATTCATTGCAAGTATCAGGTCTCTTCTAAATCTTATCTGGCCTTCACACTACCCTAGAGATAGGCACTACCGAAAATGTATGAAGTTACATGAACATATGTCCTAATTAATTTCACCAGGTACATATATGGGGCACCTCAAATGATCTTTCATGGAGTTTCCACATGGGGTGTTCTTCAACTAACAAACATTCATGTACAGTTTTAAGCACTGTTGGATAGCAGTCAGTATCTCCAGGGACTTCAAAAGGCTAATTGAAAACATTTTTTTATTCTACTCATGCAACAGGTCACAAGCAATTTCCAAATTACTTCCTCTTGAGGTCAAATTATTGAAGCAGTCATCTAACTCAACTGGCTTGTAAAGAAGCCATAATTAGAAACAAGATCAATAGAAACCTACCTAGCTGAAATATCTAACAGATGTTTTCAATGATAAGGAATAGTTACAAATGTTAGAAGTCATAAGCTTTGTGGGACACGATAGTAATGACTATTTTTATGTGTGCCATCCTTCAGAACATGAAAAACAGTGCTAAATAGTCTATGACAGGCATGTATTGTTAAAGTCCTTTTGAAAATATGGAATTACTACCATACACTAAAAGCCTGGTGAAATATCTGGGCAAAAATGCTACCTAATACTTTCAGAGAGCCAAAAACTCCTACAATATTTGTGCACAACCAAAACCTGAAGTTAAAAGAACAATTAAAATTACCAGAATATATATATATATATATTTTTAAATTTCCGCTTTATTTTTCCTACATAGTTTTCCTACATTTAATTCGCAACCCAAAGCTCTAGTCTAATGCCCATTGTGAAAGCCGCCTTTAGGTATTTTTTATAGTCCTTTGAAAAACCCTTTTTGGCTCTCCCTCTCTTGGAACCTCAACATTTTTTCTTCAACAGAGTTCAACTATTTCAGCTGCAACCTCAGCCTGGCTAGCCTCCAGAGTTGGTTTGCCTCCAGCTTCAATGACAGCAAGATTTGCTTTCTTGGGTCATTATTCAGATAACTTGGATCCCCATTTTTCATATCCTAAAAATTTTTGTCCTTATTATTAATGGCTTATTGATTATGAAGTCAGTGCCACCATTCTGACCTTAGCATATTTGCTATATGGTCAAGTCAGTAGTTCAAATTGAGGTAGAAACTCCCAGCGATAACTGGCTTAGGCATTATCAAATTGCACTGTCAGGAACATTTTACTCATGAAAAACAATGCTGTAAAAGCTGTTGTCATAAGATCCTACGTATTGTTGCCTTCTAGTTATTCTTATGTCAGTTGTGCTCTGTTCACAAGTTAAAAGCTTTTTTTTAAAAATTTTTGCTGTCTAATTCCCAAGGGAGCTGAAAGTGCACAAGATCAACAGGTAGACCAAGGTAAAGAAATGAGAAAGAGTAGATTGGTGAAGCTCAGTCTGTAAACAATAGCATCTACACCAAAGCTTGACAACCACAAGCACAATTTTGAATTGCATTTGGAAGTGAAGAGAAGTCCAGTAAAAGAAAGAGTGGGTTATTGCCCTTTCTGATGAGGAAGATTAGCTTAGCTTACTGAAAGGCATAAATATTTGTTATTTTTTCTTTAAAAATAGCTGTGAGCTCTTGTGTATTTTTTTAAATGCTTCTAAAATAGTGGGAATGCTACCAGCAAGTACATAGACAGATGATGCACATTATATTCTGTTAGTAAATACAGTTTACTCAGGCATAGGAATCTTTCTATTTTATTTGTGATATAAAGTGTGAAAGGCATGCCAATAGGAATACAACTGCAGCATGAAAATGGAAGTGTAGAAATGAAGTTTACAAAGTGTTCTTGTTTCTGTATGAATTACAGCAAAACCAGGAGTGATTTAAAGATGGATTCTGACATGTGAGGTGGAGGGGAGGAGGCAATGATTGATTTAAATGAACTGAGTGTCCAGGCTATACTCCAAAATGTAGGTACTGTGGCTGTAATTGTCAAGCATGTATTTCTGTACGTAATTAACCGTTTGGATGCTGATGCTAAATCTCCATTTCAGTACGAGATGTATAGTTGAACTGTATAATATTTCTAACAGTTTGAAAATGAGGCCTGCAAAGGTGAACATTTTGTTTGAAGAATTATTCTAGTCCATCACTTTTTCATGATTTACTGTAAAAGGACAGCATGTAAATGTCGTGGTTTAACCCCGGTTGGCAACTAAGCACCACACAGCCGCTTGCTCACCCTCCCCCCGCTGCAGTGGGATGGGGGAGAGAATTAAAAAAAAAAAGTTAATTGAGATAAAGGCAGTTTAACAGGACAGCAGAGGAATAGAAAGTAATAATAATTATTATAATTATAAAAGAATATACAAAACAAGTGATGCACAATGCAATTGCTCACCACCCACTGATCAATGCCCAGCCAGTCCCCAAGCAGGGATCGCTGCCCCCCGGCCAGCTCCCCCCAGTTTATATACTGAGCATGACATCATATGGTATGGAATATCCCTTTGGCCAGTTTGGGTCAGCTGTCCTGGCTGTGCCCCCTCCCAGCTTCTTGTGCACCTGGCAGAGCATGGGAAGCTGAAAAAGTCCTTGACTAAGGTAAGCACTACGTAGCAACAACTAAAACATCAGTGTGTTATCAGCATTATTCTCCTACTAAATCCAAAACACAGCACTATGCCAGCTACTAGGAAGAAAATTAACTCTATCCTAGCTGAAAGCAGGACAGTAAATACAAACTATATTGTATTAATCATGTTTCTCATAAGTTAAATTGAAGCAGCTTTCAGAAGAATTCATTTTTTGTTGCAGTTATGCACTTCTACATGTACCCTTTTCTCTTCTCCTGAAGACTGATGGGGGTAGTCATTTTGATATACCTCCATGTGTGATGTTTATGCATTTACTTGAATCTGATCCAGTGGTACAGTCAGGTTACCCATGAAATAGTTGTGTAAACAAAAAGCTACAAAAAGCTACTGCTTTGTACTTTTCAACCTTTTTAGCACCATAGTTGGTACTAAGACTGCTGAGTCTACCTTCCAGAAGTAATTTGTATTAACATCATGCATTTGTGAAACCGCTAGGTGGTTGCAACTTTGCAATGACTTTCAGTTTATTTTCCGTATGACATCACAGCTTTCTTTCCAATGTAGTAGAACTAAGATTAGCTTTTGGGAGAATGCCACTTAGCGAGGTCAGATTCTTTACTAATTCTATCTATCTTATGTGTTGTGAAACTCACTCAGGGCCAAGAAAAATAGGCAATTATTCTATGTATAGGCATTCCTCTATGTAGCAAAGGTAGAGGATATCATATGAGAAGCAGAAGAGAACTTACTTACCATCTCTTAATTCCTGTACACAGAAGCACACAATATGAACCGTCTGTCCAGTTATCCAAACAGTGATTTGTAAAAATTTTGAAGGTGAAGCTTAACAAGCATATTCTCCCTGAGTGTGTTATGGGAGCATTTCTTGAGACCATTCTCTAAGGATGCATCCCACAGGCCTCATGAAACAGCTTGATGGGTATTGTATGGCAGAAGTTACCTGATTTACGGGTAATACTTTTTACCACAGGTAACCTAGTTTTACTAAAACACCAAGTTAGGCCCTGAGTCAACAGGTCAAAAATGCTGTGCTTCAAGGCTGGAGCAGTCTCGTTTTTTAAAACATCACTTTCAGATCATCAAACGTGTTACGTTTCTTTATGATGACAACACTGACAGCTGGGAAAACCTATGTGGAGTCATATCACTGAAAGGATATAATAAACAGACTACTTGCTTTGGAGTGCTAAGCATTGGGATTTCTTTTGGTTTTACAGGTTACTCCACAGGAATCTTTCTAAAAATGCTTTGGGTATATAATATTTTTGACACTGTAAAAAACCTTGCCCAGGCAGTGGCCTGAGCATTGTGCTAGAACTTAGTGGCAATGATGAAACCAGGACATTTTTATAATTAGAAGCTGAGCCTTTACTATACAAGGTTTGATGTAAATGAGTCATATAGTCTGTGAAGTTACTGTAACAGTGGTGTACAAGGGCTTCTGAGAGATGTCATTGGAAAAAGCAAGAGTGGCTTGATGTTTGCCTCATCATGTATAAGCACAATTTTTCAAACAAGGTTTTTGCAGGTATTTACAATGCAGACAGTATAACTTATGCCATGACTAATAGCTATCCATGTATCTCCATGGTGTTATACAGATGTCATAAAGAAGACTGTGGATGGATGTTGAACAGGTTCACGTACAATAAAATAGAAGGAGGCATGAGAAGAAAAAAAAAAGAAGATTTGCCTTAAAATTTTTTGCAGCTACTCTCCACATAAGCTCCCATTAATTGTAATATTAACTCCATATAAAAATAGTGATTCAGCTCCGTGAGCTGCCATTTGAGGATTGGGCACATATGCATTTCTATCCTTCTGTCTGTTCATGTGCCGTGGTAATCTCACTTCAGAGCTTTTTGGCCGTCAAGAATAAGATGGCATGCAAATTACTCCATAAATTGTGTGTCTTATAAAAATGGAGCTGTGAAAACTGCTTTGTATCAGAAATGCCCTTTTGAGGTTTGTGAACACAGATTGGGAGCATTTGCAGAACAGTTGCTGAAGTCAGTGTTGGGGGAGGGAGGAGGAACAACTTACTGTTTACATAGAGAGCAGTTATGGTAGATAATTTTGCAACATTGATAATGATAGGGAAATGTTTAGACCAGCCTTCCTGCGATCCAATGCTAACCTTTACAGTATTTCTTCCATAGTGCTTCACCTTGAACTAGAGTTTATTGTTACAGAAGACTTTTTTTCCTCTGGCTTACTTTGCTTCAGAAAGTACATTGTAAGCTCAGAATACCTTTTGGATTAATAGTGTTCATACTTGATGCCAGTGCATTCTAGTGCACTATAATGGATTTCCTTCTTGGGGAGAGTCTCTAGGCACTCCATGATCAATAATAGATCAAGTAGATAGCATTTATTTTGTAGAAGTTTATACCACTTCCAGTTCACATGAGCTCTCAAAACAGAATTCCTTGTGCTGACATCTGCAAAGGGATTTAGGCTTAACCTAGTAGAAGATACAATCAGAACTGCAGGTGGCTCTGGATGAAGTGCATGTCTCCCAAGACCGATGAGTACCTAATGCAAAATTGGGTCCAGTTACTTTTTAATATGCTTTCATACTGCATGCTGCTTCCAGATAAAACCAATCTTTTTTACTCAAGTTGCAAAAGGAGGAGTATAAACAGACAAATTATATCCAATGCTTACAGATCCTTTGTGTGTTCCCAAATATCTTCAGTGTGACACTGATTTTTATGATATATTTGCTACCAATGATGTACAAACATATGTAAACAATTTTCTGTTTCTCACATGTTTTTTAAAATAGTCTTGCAGTATTTGCTGTTCATTTTACATATGTTACAAGACTTATTTTTGTGACATAAGCTACAGGCCCTAGAGGTAATACACCTAAGACTGGAAAAACCAGCAGTTCAGGCATGCTTTTTTTTTTAAAAAGATACATGTAAACCATATTGGTAAGTAATTATCAGCAATCTGTCTCATGTCATTGTGAAAGCTTAAGACATATCAGAAGTATAGAGGACTTGCCTTGAAGAGCAAGGGACCACAAATTCTACCTCTGTCTCATCCACTCTGGCTATAAAAAATAGCAGCTTTTGCTTTCCAAGAGAGCCTTTGCGTGTGTGTGTACACCTATCATAATATGCTTTGGTTTTGTCCAGGCTTCAGGCACACCATAATTTAAGTGGTTCATAATAACAGTAAAGCAGATAAGAAACCTTTATACTATAACTAATATGCCTGAAAACATTTCTAATGAGCTGAAACCACCTGAAAATCCAGAGTCTAATGAACTTGAGGGAATGAGGAACATTTTACATTGTACATTTCAGATTTTGTTATAAGGCACGTCACCATGATCTACCATAGTCTCATGCTCTAATGGTTTGGAGTTTTAGTGCTACAGGATTCTTGGGTTAATTTTTGTGGCTGTGCTAGGAAAAGCCTTTGTAAATATTAGTAGATTTTTCAAAAGTAAACATTAGTAGATTTTTCAAAAGTAAACATTTCAGTTGCCCACAGTTTTCCAGTCTGTATAATTCAGTGATGGCTGAGTGATGTCAAACCAAGGCTCTTTATGTTTTCTTCTCAACTTTCAACTAGAACAAAATTGTGCGTAGGCCTTGAAATATGTATGTATTTGAAGAAATGTGAAATTTCAAATCCATCCAAATCAGAGCTTTTTATATTAGGTCTACAAGTGATACACCATCATACCAAGATTTCCAATTTACATTATGGCCTTGAGTTAGAGTCTCCAGTGGCCCAAGTTCACCAGGATGTTTTCTGATAATTTCAGATCTGTGTAGGCTAACCTAAATCTCAGTCCTGTGTACTTTCAGTCACATAGTGCACAGAGCAGATGGATGTCTTTGTTGCTGGTTTTCTCAGTGCATGCATCAAACGCCTAACTTTCTTGCCCGCTAAGTATTGGACTGCACTGGGAGCATTAGGTGAAGGGAAGTAATGTATGTGCTTCCCACAGCAGGAGATCACATCACCTAGCATGTTTGGGGCTCTGGATGTAGGTACTGGTCGATAGATATGTTAGACAGGCCTAACTGCCACTACAGTGCAAGAGACTTGGCAGGTCCGTATGTGTACTGTTTCACCCACATTGAGAGTAGTAATGACAGTGTAATAACTGTTACCCTGTACAATTCTGAGCTGTGCTCTTGGGAGTAAATACTAGTTTTGCTATCGACTGCAGTTACTTTAAGATTAGGCCATAGAGAGAACATAAATCAGTCTAGCTTTTTCTCTGGAATGTGTTTTGTGTTTGTGCACCCACATGTTTGTGCCTTGAAACATGTCCTTAAAACAAAACATATGCTTCTCATTTACTTGAAGCATTCCTCTGATATTGAGGAACTCACAAAAGTTTACCTTGTGGTCACTCTCTATCTGTTCTCTGTTTCTTTCTTTTTTGTGTTTTTGTTTTTTTTTTTTTTTTTATTTNTTTTTTTTTTTTAACAGATGCCACGAAAGTAGCAGTTTCTAGAATTTTCTAAGCTGTTGCCCTCCTCCAGTCGGGTTGGTGGCCCCAGATATCATGTTTGGATTTCTGTCTGTGCCTCTGAACTTCAGTTAAATTGTCATGAACCCACCTGGGACCATGACACCTAATTTAAGAACTGTTAAGGTAAGGTGAATAGGGGAGCAGAAGTTGTTCCTCTCCTGGTAAAAGGAGGAGTGCCAGACACTCAAGGGTACGTTTGTGTATTGGGTTTGTGTGGCAAGGTTTTGGGAATGGGGGGCCTACAGGGGTGGCTTCTGTGAGAAGCTGCTAGAAGCTTCCCCTATGTCCGATAGAGCCAATGCCAGCTGGCTCCAAGATGGACCCGCCGCTGGTCAAGGCTGACCCAATCAGTGATGGTGTTAGCGCCTTTGGGATAACATATTTAAGAAGGGGAAAAAAAAACCCCAACCTGACACAAACTGCAGCTGGAGTGAGGAGTGAGAATATGTGAGAGGAACAACTACACAGACACCAAGGTCAGTGAAGAAGGAGGGGGAGGAGGTGCTCCAGGTGCCGGAGCAGCGATTCCCCTGCAGCCTGTGGTGAAGACCATGGTGAGGCAGGCTGTCCCCCTGCAGCCCATGGAGGTTAACGGTGAAGCAGATATCCACCTGCAGCCTGGGAAGGACCCCACACCGGAGCAGGTGGATGCCCAAAGGAAGCTGTCACACCGTGCGAAGCCCACGCTGGAGCAGGCTCCTGGCAGGACCTGTGGACCCATGGAGAAAGGAGCCCACGCTGGAGCAGGTTTGCTGGCAGGATTTGTGACCCCATGGGGGACCCACACTGGAGCAGTCTGTTCCTGAAGGACTGCACCCCGTGGAAGGGACCCACACTGCAGCAGTTCGTGAAGAACTGCAGCCCGTGGGAAGGACCCACACTGGAGAAGTTCATGGAGGACTGTGTCCAGTGGGAGGGGCCCCACGCTGAAGCAGGGGAAGAGTGTGAGGAGTCCACCCCCAGCAGAAGAAGGAGCGGCAGAGACAATGTGTGATGAACTGACCACAACCCCCATTCCCCGTCCCCTTGCGCTGCTCAGGGGGAGAAAGTAGAGAAAATTGGGAGTGAAGTTGAGCCCGGGAAGAAGGGAGAGGTGGTGGGAAGGTGTTTTAAGATTTGGGTTTATTTCTCATTACCTTACTCTGTGTTGATTGATAATAAATTAAACTGATTTCCCCAAGTCAAGCCTGTTTTGCCTGTGATGGTAACTGGTGAGTGATCTCTCCCTGTCCTTATTTCGACCCACAAGCCTTTCATTATATTTTCTCTCCCCTGTCCAGCTGAGAAGGGCAGTGATAGAGTGGCTTTGGTGGGCACTTGGCATCCAGCCAGGGTCAAACCACCACAGTTCTTATACTGCAGTCCAACAACATGCAGCTTTTGCTAGGAGTAGAATGCAGCCATTGCTAACAGTTTATTGTTTTGCACCTCTTTTATGTTTTACTTTCTTGTCATATTTTATTGGTTGTGTGTGTCATGATATTAATTTGATTTTATTATGGCCACTTCTGGTAGTCTTTTAACTAAACTGGGCAAATATAACAGTAACTTCACCAGGAGCAAAAATCTAGGATTAGTCATTGTGGGAATCACTGAGCATGTGTTAGTTTTCTTGTCAGTGATTTCCTAGGTCTATGAAACTGTTCAATTATACTGGGTTTGGTACAATAACATACTGCCATTCTGCTGCTTCCAGTGTCTCTGAGTGTATCCAAAGAGAATGGATTATCTCTGATACTTCTGTTCTGTCCCATTGCATAGCATACCAGATAATCTGCCATATAAAGTATTAATTACCTATACAAACAGGTCCACAAACAGGTCCAAATTCTTCCCCATTTCTGCGTGCTCTGTACTGCACAACTGAGGAAGGCAGCCAGTAAAAGTAGTCAGTAGAAGGTGATCTGCGGAGACTGTTCACATGGAAGTCATTTCATCTATTCAGTTGACTAAAGTTGGGAGTCTTGTTATTTAGTAAACCCCCAAAATCAATGGAGAGAAAATAGCTACTTCCAGCGCATGATTTTTCCCATCTGTGGAAAGGTAGCAAAAATTACTACCTGGAGGCACCTGTTTCTGCCTGGCAACTGCAGAGAGAGCCTAGATAAATAGCTTAGATACATCAATTTTAGAACATGAAGTTGAATGAAACAAATCCTGTTCTCTGTTTAGATGGCTTTTTACAGTACTCATTCCCCACAGGTTGTGGTGGTGAATCTTGCAGCTGTCACAGCTCCAAAGGGCTAATCGCAAAATATATTTAAAGAAACAGCTTCAAGCAATGTCATCCCATGGCATCTAATAATGATATTCCAAATGCAGCCTCTGGCTCAGCAAGTTAATAAGTTGTAGGTTGCCAGAAGATGGGAGAGTTTCTCATAATTTAACCACTTAAACACTATGTGTTCTTAATTGATATCTCTAATTATTTACCCCCCCGCAAAATGAGCAAGATTTCTAAATCCATTCATGTTACCCAGCCCCAATAATGTCACAGAAATGGATACTATGGACCAAGTCCTGCAATCTTTGCTTATTACTTACAAGCATCTGAATATTTACTGCCGTACATCTTTCGTAGACATTTGTACTTCCTTGCAAGCTTAGTATAAAATATCACTATTCTGATTGCTCAGTGCTTTAGATCTACTTTGCATGAGGATAAGCGAAAACTACAAAAAGCAGTTGTCATTTGATATCTAGGGAAAAATCTCAGTCCTGGCCAGAATGGGGAATAGATTTCAACACAATACTGTGGGAATAAAGAGTAGGAAAGGAAAGTATTTTAGGGAGGGCAGAAGACATAGAGACAGAATGAGCAGATAATACTTGAGTCCTGGATCAGCAAGTGAGATAAAGCTAAATAAAAAATATTTCCTACAGTGGTGACAGGTGTTTACCCATTTCAGAATATTTTCACTAGCTCTGGATCATAACAAAGACTTACTGGAGCAGCGGGAATCCTGTCCACAGAGTGTGCAAAGTATGAGGTTGAAGGAGGACTGGGTGCCTGGGAGGCAGGCAGCAATGGTAGTGGCTCACAAGACCTTGAGGAAAATGGGTAAAATCCTTTGGTTTCTGTAAACAGTTTTAGAGTCCAGAATTTTTTTTTTGACGGACTAGGGGCAGCATCTTTGTTGATGGACAGCACTGCTCCATGAGGCTAATATAAGGGCATCCTTGTTGAGTATAGATCAATTTTGTATCTGCAATGGAGTTATTAGAGCAATAATAATTGAAGTGAGAAATATTTCCCTGAGATGAATGACCTGCTACGTGTGGCAGGTGGCTTGAGTGGCCATTGACCTTAGGTGTGGCAGGTGGTGGCCATTGACCTTACCAAATCATTACTCTTCTAGGTATGCCATGTGCTTCAGTTATCATTGCTGTTAGAAGCAGAGTATGGGAATAAACATGCACTGGGGCCACATTCATCGTTAGTGGGTATAGGTATATTTGAGCTTATTGACTGCATAAATGTATACCTGCATTGGAATAACTGGTATCAGGATGGAGAGAGAATGTATTTTGACTGCCAATTCAGTAGTCTTCTGGGGTTTTTATGACCAAAGAATGAGTGAGTTCAGAATACCTGAAGTGTCTCTCAGTGTGTTATTCAACCAGTACATTTTGGCCTATATTCCTCAGTATTCTGATATGATTTTTTAAGAATTCAAGCTTTTTAAACACATGATTTTATACTAGTGCTGAAGCAGTATTTGTCCCACTTGCTTTACACAAACTTCTTACCTTTAATTTTGTCCCTGCTTCCGTTTTTATAGTGGGGCAAGAGGGGAGAGGCAAGACAAACAAAAGCTAGTAAATTAAAGAGGGATGCTGTCTGCAACACTTGATGTTATNACAATAACAGCAAAATGCTTTGGAAATTAAACAGTAATGTGTTGGAAATTAAAAATGTCAACACTTTGAATCTGTTTTTCTCTGTAAATTTGAGTTATGCCATTCAGACTTAAAATTTCATTTGAAATTTTCACTATTATCTGAGCAGCAAGAATTTCTCTTGTTGACCCTTTGATGTGCACACGTGGATATTTGAAAAGGCATTAACACCTTCAGACTGAGGATGCAAGAGAAACAGTTGTCCTACCATTGCTGTCACATGACAAATAGTGGCTCTGTAAAGATCACTTACTTCCATAAGACGAAGAATGTTTTATGGAAGTAAAGACGTGCCTGTGACCGTTATTTTTGCTGAGGGAAAGCTGAGTATATACATCTGTGTGTTTTATTACTATATATGTGTGTGTGTACGTATGTGTATATATATACATGCATGTGTATACAAGAGAAAGGAAGCAACATGATCAAATACAGACAATGTGCTAAATATAAATAATTCATGACCTAACCTTATAGAAGCTGAAAAGTACTGTTTTATGAAGTTTACTTAGCTTATCTAGAGACCTGGCAGCTCCAGAAAACTAAATACTTGATTTAGAAGACTATTCGTTCCTCGATCTTATTTGTACTATCAATAGGACAAATCTGTTTGATTTGCTATGGCTAAAAATGTTACTGGGAAAAAAAGATCTTTATGGCTTTAGGGACTCTGTTTGCACTCTATGTTTTATATTGCCTGGATCATCGTTTGCAGCAATGATTGTAACATCACAGAGATACTATTATGATGATTTTCACCTGAGGGATAGGTAGCAAGTCGCTAACAGAAAGCTAATGTTTTTAGTAATAAAAACATGGATAAAGAGCAGAAAATACCTCATATAGAGATGCAATATCTGCAGAAGTGTTTCTAAATAGAAACTTTCTAGAGGCTTGTATGGTGGTTCTGTGACTCTTTGAGGATAAGTAGACAGTAAATATGCACAAGCTATGCAGGATTAAAAAGTGCGATGGACAGTTCTCAAAGAACAAAGTGCCACCTGGTGTCCTTTTATTAAGAAATATCATATAAAGGGCATAATTTCTGATAAGCAATTTTTAGAAACAAAAGAGGTTGTATTCAGCAACGGGTTTGGAAGCAATGTTTGGGAATACACATTTTAAAGAAAGCAAAAGATGGAAGCTAGAGGCATGCTAGAAACTAAGAAAAATATTAAACAGAATTCATCTGCCTTAATCTGACATCTAGTTGTGTTTTTCTTAAACAGTTCCCACTGTTAAAGTATGTTCAGAACTAGTTTTATCTCCCTCTGGAGCTCAACATTTTGTGATCTGAGATCCAGAACTAGTTCTGATTATTGTGTCTTGCATGGACCTTGATTTAAAATTCTTTCCAAACTCAGAGGACCTTCTGCCTCAACTTTTGCAGTGTTGAGTGGCCTTAATACTCTGTTTGAGAATTAAGCAGGAGCACCATTTTGTCACTGATACTAAGAGCCACATCTTTTATTTAACAAAATTTCTGGCCACTAGAAGCTTTCCAGGAAGTGACAGGTGGTTGAACCTATGCATACATTTCCACCACGTTTCCTCCTCGAGGCAGTGTAGGGAGTAAATGATTGCAACAAGTTTATTGTTAATGTCAAGCAGGTTTTCCCGTCACATTCTGTTTTGTGGAAGTCTGCATAGCACCACCAATAGATCTCCACTGCCTGCTGTACTAGCACTCTTTTCACAAGGAAAACTGCTGACACATTGAGACCATTAATAACTTTTCCAGCATTCAGTACAAGGATTAAGTGTCTGTGGAAAATGAACCTGATGTAATTTCTCTAGGCATACTGGAAGGGCAAGTCAGGCCATCTTTACTGCTTTACTGCTACTTACTGTTATGTCCTTTCTTGACTTTGGTCACCAAGACTTTACTTGGTAACTTTCTGAAGCTCCAGATCCACTCAACACTTAAGAAAGGAGCTTGTTTTGGGCATGAGGGCTTGTATTTTGCTTTATCATTTGAATTCCTGGTTAAAGGAGTGTATGTTTTACGTGGCTATGAATTTAGAACATTATTTCTGTAGCATCAAATATCAGTGGCTAATAATTGTGGGATTTTAGGAGATTGTAATGAAAAATGGCTGGGAAATTGAGGAAAACATCTAAAATGTATATGATAAGTGTATATTCCCACTAATAAATTACAAAGAAAACTAAGGAATAGCCACTGTGGAGAAGGGAAGAGGCTTGAAAAAGAAGCTACATGAAAGAAAGTCAGAAATAGTCAATTTTTTTTTACATGAGAATGTTTTTCTTTTGAAGAATGAATTTTAAAAATCCTTTAAGCTGTTTCTTTGGTATTGGGTGTGGAAAACAGTGATGTGCCACTGACTTCAAATACATGATTTTATTAATAGATCAGCAATAATGTTCAGGAGGAAGGCTGTCACTTTTCGGGTGACTTTGAAATACATGGTGTCCTTGGGCAGTGATTGACAGCCTCTTGTACAGCCTTTCAAAGGATAAGGTCATTTTAAGTGTCATTACTGCTTCTGATATAGCTAATCTTACACGTCATCTGATGGCAACCTGTTCTGACCTAAAACTCTCTGAAGGCAATTTAAAGTTCAGTGTGCCCTGAAACTTCAATTAACCTAGAAGGAGTATACATGAGCATGCTGTTGTAAAAGTTATGGAAATGTCAGATAACCCTGACAAAGCAAGTATTTAATTATCTAGCTCTTGCTTATTTCCCTGCTCATATAACAATTGTGCTCACTGGTTACCTAAGAGCCTAGTCTAGAGTGCCCAAGAGCTTCTTTTGAGTTACTGAGCATTTTCTGTTCCTGTTTTCAGTCCTGGTAGGGATCAGGATTTGTCATTTTAGTAGATTTTAAGGCTTTATATTTTCATTTAATTGTTACATCCAAAATGAGGTGATAGCTGATCTGAGAGCAGCAGTGACATAGGCTGTGCAATTAATGAACACCTGCCGTTGTGCTACTGAGGGGAAGAGGTACTACTGGAAGAGAA
>VYZW01050087.1:51089-71049 GCA_013401315.1 Balaeniceps rex
TGATACATTTTTAACAACATTAATCATATCCTGTCAGTCCTACCATGATTCATTGGCTTTTCAGACTAGAGTCATAGAGCTATAGAACAGTCTTTCCATCAAATCTGGAAAGGGGGCCTATTGAGGCATATAAATGAGAGCATTATGGATTTTAAGTGCTTCAATGACAGTGTTTTTAGGTTGTCAGCTTTGATTTATGTCATTTAAAGTTTGCAATACATAAACATGCAGATTGCCCCAGCACTTAGCAAAGGATCAGATATAATTTTAAAAGTATTGAAAGCTTATGCTCCTGTGGATGGACCAACCCTTGACATACTGGGGCTCAGAAAATCTTAGATGTTAAATCCAAATGGCCAGGCAGGTGATGCAAAATATATATTTTGTCTTACCATTTCTTTAGCTGTTCCTTTGACTGCCTTATGTATCCTCACCTGCTCTCTGAAAGTTTATCTGTTTGAGTACCTATGCTGGAACTACAGAAACAAGGGTGGAAAGTCTAGCTGTGATAAAGTATGCAGAGACATGATGACTGGTTAGTGAGCTGTTAATTATCATTCCCGCATATTTATGCTCTGAATGTGCATGTTTACTGAACAGTCCAGGGAGCATAGGTATACCCTCTGGGAGATGGCAAATCTACCAGCTGTGTGTGCGTTTGGAGAAGAAAAACTTTTGTTGTTTTTAAGGTGCCTGTAAGACAAATGTGGATAGGTGAAACCAAATGAACTGAAGCCTTCAGCCGTAGGAAATAGTTGCTTTCCTCACAATGAAAATCTTGCTACATGGATAAAGAACTGAAATCTCATTCCCTAAATATGACTCCTACCAGATCCCAAACTCTGCAATGAGTATCTCCTAGATTTCATGAACCCTTACATCTAGCACTGAAGTATAGGAGAGATTGTGACAGAAAGCATGGTTCTCTTTTTTGCCAACATATATGCATGCTATGCATTATGCTTCAGTGAAAATGTATTTCTGGACAGTCTTGTCTTGGCTATTGCATGCTGGGCCATGTGAAAAATCTCTGCAAGTAATTGGATATTTTCAACTGGGTGCATCTTTCTGGCACGCAGGGTCAGGCCAGGTGAAGAGAGGTACAGCCAGGAAGCAAGTGAAGAACCGGTCCAGACTCCCTGAGAGGAACAGACAGGAGGCAAGAAGGTAGACATCAGAGAAGGTGGAAAGAAGGAGATCCAGAAAGTCTGTAGCAGCTCAGAAAGTCACCGGGAAATGCTGGACTGAGGTCAAGCATGAAAGAAATGATCTGCCTTGAATGGACAGAGTGGACAGTGTAGAGATTTTTTTAGTTACCTTATTAATTTGTTCCACTGGGCAGATCTAGGACTCCCTCTAGTTAAAGTTCCTCTGTTCTAATGAAACAAGCAAGAGAATTTCAAAGACCTTATGTTGAGTATGTTTTAAGGAAAAGGTGCAGGCAGGTCTGTCATAAAGCTCAGGCCAACACAGAGCCATATCAGAAGAACATGCCAAATTTCCATTTCTAATTCAAAGATCGTGCAGCGCCAAATAAGTGCTGTTAGCCCTTCATGGCAGAGTCAATATCCACCCTTGATTTGTTGTTGTAATTAAAATGATCCTTATATTGTACTTATAACAGTATTCCAACACTGCTGCTAATTCTGAGTTTCTTATCCAGTATGTAATCAATGCTTTCATAAGCAACTCCCATTGAAACCACATAGGTAAAAAACGAGGCAAAACACAACAAATCTCCCCCAATTATGAAATTTAAAAAAATAGCCAATGAAAGTTATATTAATGTTAAATAATATCAATAAGGATGGTTCATCTAAATGAGGAATAATTTAGGTCTATGCCACCAATATGAAATAAGACGACTGTTTGCAGTTTATAGATAAGGAAACTGAGATTTGTAGCTTTTTCAAAGATAACTTGTAAAAGAGTCAAGAATTTTGGTTAATTTTCCATCTGTTTCTTCATTCAGAGAATGTGTTTATTTCCTTATAGTAGATAGATAAATAGCTTTAAATTACTTTGTTCTCTTTTATATACTGGTGACAAAAGGGGTATTCAACAATCCAGACAAAAAGTAACTGTAATATTGGAAAGAAACACAGAAACACACACACACAACCTGGATACAAAAAGATTCTATTTCTCAAGGCACTTAAAGAGTAATTTCAGAGAGGAGAGAAGCTGCACTAGTTCTCTACATAATGGTAAAGCAATATTTAACAAATATTGTGATGCTGCATAGCAAAAAGCTACTGAAAAGACACTGATTACTACTGTGCAAGTGTGGACTAAGGAATGCCTATGTGACCACACCTTAAATGAAATGCTGTGATGTACACGTCGATGTGCATGTACATGTGCATGTGTGTGTGTGTCCAGAATAGCATGATGTAGCATCATTCTTCTTTTTTCTCATGTTACTCATGTTACTCATGTTACTCTTGAAGGTCAAGCACAAGGGGGAGTGAGCTGGAGTCTATTCCTTCTTATTAGTTGTGGACTGAACGGGTCCTTCACAAAATCAGTCAGCAACATATGAGCAAAGACGTGATCATAACTTGAAGGTGATGGGCTGTACAAATGTGGGTGCGGTAGTAATCTGAACCCTTTCTTGTGCGTCATGATGGGTAAGAGGGAAAAAGCCCAACTTGACCTTTACAGCTGAGGCTGAATTTGCAAGACAGGTGGAGAGACACTAATTGTTGTGAACTGCTCAAAGGCAATGTCTAGTAACCAACAGACGATCCATATGAAGTCATACAACTACTTTCTACAGGCCTCAGTGCAAAAGATTATTCTGCTGCTCATGTATTCTCATTTTTACTTTCTTCCTCTCAACATTTTCCCCTTTCCTCATCTAACTCTGATACCTGGCAAACACCTAGCAAGAGAAATCCTGAAGTGTCTGCTTGTCATCTTCACTTTCCTTCTTTGGCACTCATTTGGCAAGGAATGCAGGCATCTTGATGGGTATTTATTACAGTGCTGGATCAAAGCTTGAGGACACTGGCAGTGTCTGAATCTTCCTTTGATCCACAGATAGTATTTCAATTAAAGACAGATTTGGCAGAGCCTCTTGGTTTTCCATCAAACTTTACATCATAGCCTGTTCCCCTTTCCCCTCCTACGCTGGCATCTTCCAGGGAAATTTAATCTCATTATTGTCACTTGTTTTTCAGACCCTTCTCAAGGACTTAGTCCTGGTCATATAACAGTACAACTCTTGTTTGATATTACCCTTTTCAACTGTAATGTTAGACTAGGATAATCCCTGTGTGATTTTAAGTCAATTCTTCCCAAGATAGAGTTCCTTTATCTTGTATGCCTTATTTGTTTTATTACTAAGAATATGCCTTTACATTTAATGGTATTAAAACAGATTTTAATTCCCTGCACTCAGTTTACCTGATGATGCACACCATTCTGTTGCAGGGACCCCACCTCTCATTTTGAAGAAGGTGGTATTTTGAAGAAGGTGAAGCATGTGTTAGATAAAGGAAAGGATATTAATAGTGACAAAAAGATGAAGTGAAATATCAAATGGAATTAATTATTTAAAAAGAGAGCAAGAATTAGAGAGCAAGGGATAGCATTAGTCTCAGAAAAAGGAGACTTGGAGACAAATTCATGCGGTTACAGGAGAAGAAGGGAAAAGTAGTTTTTGTTTGGTTTAAAAAGACTTTACTGGATAAGTTAGCTACTGAAAAAAAGTATTTGCCAGTCATTTGTAAGAAATTATTTGAGCAACTGGAAAAATAGCTGACAAACAAGTAGATAAACACTGGTACTCTTTCAATACAGCCACATCACAGTATAAATGGAAAGTTGGTAGTGAAGATATGCTAACTGACGCCAGCCTTCCCTGCTGCAAAATCTAGGCAGATCTAAATTACATGGGGTTTTGGAGACATTTATTCAAATCACAATGTCATCCTTGGATTCTGCTAGGTGATGCTATCTTAATCTGCATCCAGCATATCATGTTTTGCAATAATACATCACACTTCGTCTTGAGAAGTTTTCAGATATTTTATATCCAAACTGGGAGAGTCATCTTTATTTTCTTACCAGCAGTGGTTTATATTGGGTGCAGATGGAGTTACACTGTCTTTACAAGTGCTGTCTCCTGCCACCAGGTAAGACATTTGTTACTTCCTTTTGTTCCTGGCTTCAGAAGTGGGTGATGGGGTGGCCCAGGGGGTAGCTAGCCTGACAAAGTGACTCCATTGAGACAGACAGCCTGCCCAGATTCTTGTGCATGGAGCCAGAACAAACCATTGCCTGGCTTTTCATTTAGAGCTCTGTGTTTGACCATCAAGAGTTGGCATTTTTCCCTTTGGCAGTTGATTTGTAGCCCCTGTTAAGGTTAGAGTGTAACACCTTGTCCTGGTTTCAGCTGGGATAGAGTTAATTTTCTTCATAGTAGCCTGGCGTAGTGCTGTGTTTTGGATTTAGGATGAGAATAATGCTGATAACACACTGATGTTTTAGTTGTTGCTACGTAGTGCTTACCCTAGTCAAGGACTTTTCAGCTTCCCATACTCTGCCAGGTGCACAAGAAGCTGGGAGGGGGCACAGCCAGGACAGCTGACCCAAACTGGCCAAAGGGCTATTCCATACCATGTGAGGTCATGCTCAGCATATAAACTGGGGGAGTTGGCCGGGGGGCAGTGATTGCTGCTCAGGGACTGGCTGGGCATCGGTCAGTGGGCGGTGAGTAATTGCATTGTGCATCACTTGTTTTGCATATTCTTTTATCATCATTATTATTATTATTATTTTCTCTTCCTCTGCTGTCCTATTAAACTGCCTTTATCTCAACCCACAGGTTTTACTTTTTTTCTCCCAATTCTCTCCCCCATCCCACCGGCGTGGGGGGAGGGTGAGTGAGCGGCTGTGTGGTGCTTAGTTGCCAACTGGAGTTAAACCACGACACACCTACACAGCAGTGCACAGCCCCTCTTCCCAGTTGCTAACACTGGGATGTGAAAAGCAGTCTTCACACTTGCAGCTGCTAGCTGGTGGACCAAACAATAAGGTAGTTAGAGGGTAGCAACAGGTCATATTTTGACAACATATTATTATGAAAAATGCCTGCTAACTTTTTTTAAAAGCCATGTATAATTTTCTATTCCTTATATAACTCTGCATTTGTTCACACAAAAAAAGGAAGGAGCTGAGACCTACAACATACGACAGCCCTCAGTACAGGGCAGTCAGTAATTTCTGTTTTATCTCAGAATATGCTGGTCCAGAAAAACATTCCTGGTAGCTCTTGAGACTAATAAACTCACTTGATCACCAGCTAGTAATCTCCTTGGAACAACACATGTCTTCTAACAAATGCATTTTGGAGGAAAAAATAACTTAAACCAAACCATAAGCATATCTAGTTTTTCACTGAAATTTAACATTCTCCTAATCTGACACAGTATAATTCATCTAGGTTGCTGCCTAGAAAAAGTTCTCTGCTGGCTTGTCCAGCGTTGGCTGTTGTCGTGGTTTAGCCCCACTCGGCAACTAAGCACCACGCAGCTGCTCGCTCACCCTCCCCCTCCCCGGTGGGATGGGGGAGAGAA
Organism: Balaeniceps rex; assembly: GCA_013401315.1. Lineage (NCBI taxonomy): Eukaryota > Metazoa > Chordata > Aves > Pelecaniformes > Balaenicipitidae > Balaeniceps > Balaeniceps rex. Next base: position 56,672 of record VYZW01050087.1, read on the forward strand.
TCGGAAGGGCAAGAGTAAGAAAACCCACGGGTTGAGATAAGAACAGTTTAATAATTGAAATAAAATAATAATAATAGTAATAATAATAATGATAATAATAATAATAATAATAATTGTAATGAAAAGGAGAACGAGAGAGACAAACAAAACCCAGGGAAAAGAAAACAAGTGATGCAACCGCTCACCACCCGCCGACCGACACCCAGCCAGTCCCCGAGCAGCGATCGCTGCCCCCCGGCTAACTCCCCTCGGTTTATATACTGAGCATGACGTCGTATGGTATGGAATAGCCCTTTGGTCAATTTGGATCAACTATCTTGGGCTGTGCCCCCTCCCAACTTCTTGTGCACCTGGCAGAGCATGGGAAGCTGAAAAAGAAAGTCCTTGACTAGTCTAAGCATTACTTAGCAACAACTAAAACATCAGTGTGTTATCAGCATTCTTCTCATGCTAAATCCAAAACACAGCACTATGCTAGCTACTAGGAAGAAAAGTAACTCTAACTCAGCTGAAACCAGGACAGCTGTTAACATATGAAACTCTCCCACCTCAGAAATGTTTTGTCTTCTGCTGAGTCATGGTTTGCAGAAAGAGATAATATATTGTTTTAGATCAAACATTATAGTTACAAAAAGGCAAGCTTTTAGGTGCCAGCCCTTCTTTTGGTTTGGAAAACAGTAAATGTTTAGTTTGCTTTTGATCTCTGCACTTCCTAGTTGGTGAAATGAGGTGTTCAGTGCATAGGAGATAGGTACCTTGGAGAAGATGTCTTCCAAGTGTTTTTTTAAGAAGTGCTTATATCGAGATGTTGAGTGGTTTTTCCAGTTTGCTCTTTTCACAGTCCCATTTTGATTTAGATTGATACACTCTTGTGGTAAATTGTAGTTGATTTTCTAAATATCAGTGATTAAGGGACTTACAATACTCGTACTATTGTGATATACTTATAGCAATACATTACTTATGTAATTACTTCAGTAATATTACCTTACTTATGTAATCACTTAAGTGATACTTTAACACAAAGCACTGAGCAAATACAAATATACAGTTTTATGACTTCTATATTACTTGAATATGGTTTGAAACGCTTTTCGTTTGTGTGCCTAGGACATGAGCTCAAGAAAGTAAGCTTCTGTGTTCTAGGAGAGTTATACAAATGAAATTCACCTCTGGGCAGAGCAGAAGCACTGGTTGTGTAAGAACTCACTGCGCATATGAAACAAGCCCCTGCGCTGGCTCACAGAGGCAAATTTCATCCACACCGAATGATACTTACACAGACTGCACAATGACCCATTAATGACTCCTCAGATATATAGTTGTTAATTGCTGTTCTGTTAAGAAAGTGCACAAAATTATTGATGTGGGACGTTCTGTACTATGCTCCATTTCTTCCTATGTTACAGAGCACAGAACCAACTGGATTTAATGGCAATGTGAAATTATATATTCTGCCGTGTAGTAGAAATATGGTAGTTTTAACTTCCAAAAACTAGACCACTGGATTGATTTGGGTCACTGCCACATAGCATCAGGAAATACACTGTGGAATAAAGAAAGTTATTCACTCAAAGGATGCTGTAGATTCAGATCGATTGTTGTAACTCTGAAAAATGTTCAGGCCCGAATTTTATCCGCTCTCCTTGAGTTCTGGTTTTCAGCTATCAAGTAATGGTGCTAAGTACTTCAGGAATGTGATTGTGCTTCCTTTTGTTTTGTGCATTGCAGGCTCTTTCCTTGCTCATTATATATCCTGAATGTACATCAAGTAATGTTCATGTTAATGAAGTGACAGATAGCATATTTAATGTGATTATTTTGACAAGCCTGCTAAAGTTAGGAATATTCTGATTGAGCTGCAGCAGGAAACAAAGCAAAATTGCCAACAGCATAAAAAGAAATGCAGGAAATTGCCAGTCAAAAGGAGTGTTACAAAATATACTGAAAGAAAACAGCAAACTCAGAACACATTTGTGCTGAGAGACAAATGTGACACTGACACAGCCCAGGGATGCTTCTAACAGCGCTTTGATTTGGGCTACTTTCTAAACCATTCACTGAACTTGGTCCTAAAAATGAAGTTTAGCTGGGGAATACAGGATGCGTGTGGTCGCTCACGGAGGGAGACGACACATCAGAGAGAGAGCCAGAAGCAACAGATAGAGGAAGAAGCACTTCTTGCCCTACAAATAATTATATGAAATATTAAAATATGTGCTACAGCTAGGTCTAGCACAACTGAAACCTTTTATAACCAATATTTTTTAAAATTCTTGTGGGGAGACCTAGCTTGAGACATTTCAAAGGGATCTGTGTCCAGAAGGCAGATGCTCAGTATACTTTGTAGATTGGGACCCCTTCAGATTTGATCAGTAAAACTGAAGCACCCAGATGACTTAATCACTGACAAGCTTTTGTGTAGCTGTCTGATTTTGATGAGATTCCTCACAGACTGACATAGGACTTGGGTTTATAGTCCCCATGCTTTGGCTCTCATGGTTTGGATTTGGACTTCCCTCTCTGAACAATTACTTGAATACAATTGCAGGTTGTTTGTAAAAATGAATTCACAGAAAATTACTTTTCTACTGAGCTGAAAAGGAAGGAAGTCTGTTCCTATGTAATTATTACTCAAGAAAGCACTATAAAATGACTTTTTAGTCAGCCTTTTTCTTTAAACCATTTCAATTAAACATTTCAGAACTAAGGCAAGACAGAATTATTGACATAATCTTCTTTATTTCTGGTTGTGAATTCAATGCAGTTTTTAATTAATTAGAATTCTGTATGGCAAGGCTTCAGAGATGTTTCTATGCTTACCAGTTAGTTCCAAAATGACGATGTTATTGCAAAATACCTAAACATTTACAGTAAATTAATCAAATAATCAGGTTTGCTTACTTGCTTACCTGTCCTGGAGAGGAAGTCACTTTTCTTAACCAGTGGAATTCCCTCAGCAGGAAATTAATCTTTAAACTGAGTAAATGTATACACAGGCCCCAAAGCATAAAGAGTGATTTTCCACAGTCCGAAGAGTGAATCTCATGGATACGTCCATAATTCAGATTACTTTCTGAATCTTACATCACAAAACTATTAATGACAAAAGGAGGTTTTCTGATTTTTCTTAAGATCTTGATTTTTCATAACACATAAACGATAACAGAAATGAGATAAAAATTACTGTCTGCTTTTTGTCAATGATTTGACATTTTCCCCGCCATTCCTTCCAAGTGGCTAAATCTCTCTCTACCCTAGAAGTGAAATGTGTTGAACCAACAGTTTGGTTTGTTTAAAACATCTTTCCTAGTAACTGACTATATACACGTTTTGTCCTCTGCTCAATGTGGTTGTGTCTCAGTGAATCCCATTCCAAGGGAAAAAACGTTTCAGTTGTCCTGTAGATTGGAAGACACTTAACTTGACTTAACTGTCAAGAGTACTGATTACATGAAAAAGGTTTAGAGTAATTCAAACCCTCTAAAAAGCAAGTTACTTTATCTTTGCTTATAATACACTATAAAATATAAACTTGTATGAGACTAGAAGTGTTTTTCATAGTTTGGGCAGTGCTACAAGCAATGATACTCCTATGTTACTGTGGCTTCTTAATAACGTGTAACATGTCAAAAGCTCTTCTTATTTATCTTCATCTCTGTTACAAAGAAATATTATTAGTAGACTTACATGACAATTAGCATTATAGTATACAGTACTGGTACTGCATTTCAGAAGTATTTTATTTTCTTGTATAAGATGTTACTTATTTTATATTCTGCCAAGATTTGCCTAGTTTTGCTTAGGATTTCAGAAATTTAGTGACTAAATTGGACTCTATATAATCTCCTGATTCCTCTGGGAAAATTACTCATTGTTTCCATCACAAGCCCATCTCTCTGATGCCTGTTACATTCATAAAATTAAAATGCCTGTTAGTCCAACTCAGCACAGCTGCCAAATAATAAAATTATTCGAGTAGCATTGTGCATCTGTCAGCCTGTCTTGACTTCTGTATAATAATGCATATACTGTTTTTAAAGGCAGTTTTATACTATTAAATTGATTACTTGGCTACTTTTTCCATTTGGATTGCCCAGTTCTTGTTCTGTTTATGCTATTTTCCTTTGAGACTAATTACTCTCCACACAGTGAACAGTAAAAGAAATACAACCTGTATAGGAAACATGAGGTGTTCTGATAGCGTGGAAACTGCTGTCAAGGTGCAGTGTTGGTGTATTTTTGTGAAGATCAACTGAGGTACTATGAGTGGGAAAGGAGAAGTTAAACTTTTAATAGTAACAGAATTCATTATTATTATAAGCAAACCTTCTAAGCAGCTTGAGAAGTAAAACCTTAATGTCATTTTATAATAGTAAACCAAGGAAAAATAATACAACTTCAGCATTTTAAAAGCTTGTCTCTTTTTTCCACATGTTGTCAGAAATTCTTCATGGCACAAGCCATTAAGTTTTCCTGGCAGCCCCTCAATAAGCTGCTCTAAGTAGTTGCTCTGTGTTGTCTGCATATCTGCAGCCATGTGTGTACTCTGATGCCAACTTTGTGATCCCTCTTGGCCTTGCACAAGTTGGTGCTTAGGCACCAAGTTGGTCTCTACCCACTGCTGTGTCTTGCTGCACCTTTTAATCCTTTATTTCAGGTGTCTTTTTTCCTTTTTTTTTTTTTTTTGGTATCCTGAGCATCAACCTCACTTTCGCACAAATCCAAACCTCTGTCTTACTCGCATACTCTAACTCCCACCAGTTTAAATGTTAACATGTGGTCTTTGTTTATATGAACCCCAGAACTTAGCTTGGTGTCACACTTTGAAGCTAGGCACTACACGTTCCCCGTATCTTTGTTGGCTAAAAACCAAACACTGATGCCAGTCCTGATTTCTGTCTAGAGGTGTGCCAAACACTCTTATTCCATCCGAAAGTGGTAGTTTGCTAAGTCACGTTGCACGGCCTGCCATAACCCTTCTGAAGTTACATTAAATTTATAACCTTCCATAAGGTTACCAATTAGATCAGGTGACATGAAAAAAACAGCATGGGATTTTAACATAATTTTTGGTATTTTGTAGTTTTTGGTATTTCTGGGCAAATGAGAATTCTGGTTTGTCACTGACTGCAGCAATGACCTAAGTTTAAACAAAGTCTTAGAGGGAGCTAAGTTGATGGTCACCACACAACACCACATTACGCAGAAGAAGGATGTTTGAGAAATATTTAGGACAGGGCTTTAATGAATATTAGGTTTGCAGTTTTGGTTTCATCTTATGCTGAGAGATATTGCTAGACCACAGTAACAGAACGGGTCAGAGGTACAGAGCTATAGCCAACATTTTTCATCAGATTACAGTTGTGCTGGGGATGAAAGACGCTAATGGACCCCAATACTGTGGAACTTTTTTCTGACTAATTTGCATTATTGCATTAAACTAACTCAGTTTCTCCTAAACAATAGACTAAGCCTAAGCTTAAAATGAACTCTTACCTTAAATGAACCAGGTACCTATGAACACTTCTTTTACTGTAGCTTGTAGTTTCCTTACATACCCAAGACCCTAAACTCAGTCCTACTTTGAGGTCTAGTTCCGTAATCCCTAAATATAAAAAACAAGCATAAAACGGGCATAAATTCTGACACCTAGCCTTGGTTTACTCTGGATGATTTCTTTAACCTTTTTAGATAACTGTACCTCATTTTCTTTTCCCATTTTTAACCCTAACCAAAATGAAATTCCAAACCAAGTCTGAAGCCTATTCCAAACTTGGCGGCGTTTACCTGCCAAGTTCCAGTACCACTTTAGTATGAAATTAGCACTTGAGTTTGACAAGCTCTAACTCTTATGGCTTCTAGGTCTCAATTGCATGTGTTATGCATCAAAACTATTGCATCACTGACTTAATTTACTTTTTTCCTGTTTTGTTTTGTTTTTCAAAATAACAAGAAGAATGGATAAATATCCCTGTTAAAAGAGGTTGTTTAACACAAATGATCAACAACTGAATCACTTTCTATTTGAGATAGCATAAGATTTTTTACTCTAAGTTACTACATATTTTAGGATAATCAAAAGTAATTTTAGCTAAAACAAAGTTAACATTTACAATTCCAATATTTATTTAAATACTTATTAAAAAACACCCAACACTGGAAATAAGCTGTTTTAAACTCTGCTGAAGGGAATTAACTTTAAAATTGTTTTTGAAACACTGTTTTAACTAAATCTTCATGAACTAGGTTTTGTGAAAATATTAGGGAAATTTTGCATATTGGAGGTTTTGAGTGCTCAGCATAGGTTACTCCAGAAATCTGACTGATAAAAGTTTTTTATATTCTCTACATGTTGGGTACACTAGGATACTGGAAACAATTTACAAAATGGCAGATAAGAGTTTACAATGCTCTTTAAAACATAGACTATCAGATGTAATAATGGTAAGACTTACTTTCTGGTAGAAGGCAGTCTGACATACCATTCTTCTGAATCAAGCATTCCAATAGGAATAGATTGACAATATTGCAAATCTGTACCTCTAAGTGTTTACATGCAATGAATTTTAAATGCAAAAATTTGTCAAAAAAGATCAAATGTCAGTCTTTTATCTTTTATTTATCTCAATTGCCTATGGCCACTGCTGGAGACAGGAGACATAGCTACATAGATTTTTGATTTAGCACAGTGTGGTCATTTCCAGATTCACATTACTGTGAATGAAATAGCTAGAGATCTAGATGCTAAATATTATTCTTCTATTACACTGCAGGTATTTTATGAGGATTTGTGAGGATTTTTATTCCCTATATATAAGGTCATCAGAAACTTGCATGCCTTTTAAAAGCTTATCAAAAGAATCAGAAATCTTATATGGCTATTAGGATTCTATGTTCCCTCTTGATTGCCATTGTTTCCTGAGCATGCAGTCCTTAAACTAAGAAGGAAGAGCATGAAGTGAACACATTAAGTTTGTGTAAAACATTGAAAATAACTTCTGAGCATATTTTTTAATCATCTTACCACTTTTTGAAATTTTAAATTCTCCCACATGTTACTTTTAATCTGTAAAAAATCTGCAGTGATTGCGGAGTGTATTTAAGTGTCCTTCTTACGCTCAGCGAAGATGTGTGGAGATTTCAAATCAGGTTCTTTAAGGCAGCTGCCTAATTCCTTATCACTGAAGTACTGAGCAACACAGAACCAAAGCTCATTTGTGGGTCTCAGCTGTCATCCACTGTAAAGACTAAGCATGACAAGTTCCAAACTTTGGATAATTTTCTTTTTAGCACAAAATACACAAGGGAGAGTGGAAGTTTCCTAAAATGGAGACATGCTTTTAATTTTCTCAGAAAACAAAATATATTAAGAGATTTGGCTTAATGATTCCCACTGAAAAGGGCAAAAAGCCACCCTGCCAAGTCTGAAACCCAACAGATTACTATCTCACCACGTAATGACAAACAGTCATATAAAAGACTGGGTCTTACCCCACAAACTGTTTTACAGTATTTGCAGTAGGGAGGAGAACAGTATCTGCTACAAGAGTGACTTGCCTCACCAGTTGACTCATATGTTTAAGTTGAACACCACTGTTAGGATAGAAAGGGGAAAACATGGAAAAGATTAAAGGAATATTCTAAGAAAGCAATTAATGTACTGTTGCAGTATTGCATAGTTAGCAGTTCTTTACTGAATGGGATGCAGCTGCAAGAATCATTAATCCTTTCTAATTCTTTGCCAATCTTGATGTTACAGAAACAGTGGGAGTAGAACTAATGGAATCTGAGTATGGATAATAATTCTGCTTTTGTAATTTCCTGTTTCATTTGTATTCAGTAGACTACTGTTGCATACAAAAGAGGAAATGAGACTTCAACAAGATATAAAAAAAACAAGGATGTTAAAAAAGAGATTAAGTAGCTCATAATAATGAAGAACTGCCCAAACCTCAGTCATTTTTTATCTTTATTAGAACTGTCTCAGATTTACATCATTTCATGACAAAGAACTTTCTTTCCTTTACATATGTCCTTGCTGGTTCCCAAAATGCCAGAAAACCATCTACAGATCTTTTCATCCTTTTTATTCTCCTTACTATTCTCCAATAACCATAATGCCCTTGTATCAACACATAATCCAAATTTTACTTCTCCAACAATTTACAGTTGTCTCTAGGTCTCAGTAGGCTTATTCTATATTTGCCACAATTTAAAAAGCTGCCATGGAATACCTCAAATAGGAGTGAGTAGTTCTGTGATCTTTCTTGTAAGCTTTTGTCCCTAATGACTACATATCATCTGGTTCCTTTGTTGAATTATGTTGAATTCAACCTTTTTTCCTACGAGTCAGCTCTGGTCTGAGTACTTTTGCCTCATCCAGCTAGTAGCTGGGGGTAGGCAGTCAGGGGAAGAAGACCAAGCCAAGGGAACCTCAGATCAGTGATGGCTTCACATTTCCTTTTCTTCTTACACTATTCAGATTCAGACAAATAGAAGACATTGGACACAATAATGGGGATCATCAGGAGATACGTGGACTCTGTGGAGGCCTTGAGCTGCTAGCAAGAAGAGACACTGCAGATTTCAGGGACAGGTAAACATGCTGTTCCAGGAGCTGGAGATGACAGACCAGTAGGGACACCAGGAGCTACTGTGGGTTTCTCAGCCCCATTCTATTTCTGGTGCTCCTGCTCCCAGATCCCAGTAGTCAGAGCCTCACCAGCAAATCATGCCCTTGGGTGCTGGCCCTTCTTGACAAACTGACCCAGGACCTGAAGTAGCTGGGCTAGAGCTAACTTCCCTAACACTGTGACACCTAGACTAAAGCTAGGGTTGCAGCTAAACAAGAAGCTTTTTCATGTAGACACATGGGCATTGCAGGATATACGTTGCTGTTACTTAAAACATACATTTCTGTAATAAAAATGGGGGCTGAAATAATAGGTGTCGCATGGAGATTTGCAGGTCTGTATGACATCTAATGTCCTACCAGTCCGTTTTCCCGATTTCTGCTGATTAATGGGTGAACAGGCTCTCAGTAGGTACAGCAGGCTGGCTGGGGGACCCTAGGCTAGGAAGTAGTGGGGTGGCAGCAGAGAGGCTGACTCACTGCCAGAGTGAGTGTTAGGGGCCACAACGATGAACAGCAGTGTGCTTTTAGCCCATGGGGAGTTGACTCAAGGCAGGAGGTAGTGAGTGGTACCTGCCATTCAGACCCCTCTTGGGCTGAGAACCACAGGCAGGAGAATGGTCCCAGACTGGCTTTAATGGCAGAGAGCGGAGTTGAATAAGACACCGGTGCAGCTGGTGTCATTGATAAAGGTGTCTATGAATCCTCCCCAGTGGCCCTGTAGGGCTTGCAGGTCTGCAGAATGGTAGCACTTGCCACTGATGTGCAGATAGGAACCACACCGTGGGATAAGAATGCCAGCAACTGTCCCTGTGCAGTAGGGGAGGTCCTGTTGTACATTGTTGTTCAAGGGGATCTCTACCACAGTCAGGCTCTTTCTGGGCTTACCTAGCTCATACTGGTTGCCTGGTGAGATCTGGGGGTGATAGGGCTCCATTACACAGCAGCACAAAGCAAGCCTCCTCCTCTGGTAAGGGATACTGGAAACTGACATGCTGATCCTTATTGTCAAAGATCAGCTCTTTAGGAAGAGTTCTGAAGACTTTGCTGCAGTTTTTAAGTTCACTATAGTTCACCTAGTTGATCATTCAGTACTGGCTAGTCCCAGTAGTGGGAACTGATCCCGTCATTGCAAGATCTCCTCTCCACCATGATAACACTGGTAAGGGCAGCCATTGTCACCTCTCTGTTGAATGGCAACATCAGTGGCATCATTGTGTTGTCCACACTTCTGACAGCTGTCTGGTCCAAATTCTGGAGCTGCTCACAACATGTTTGGTGAGGGATGGTCCTATTGCCTGGACATTAGCCGGCAATGTGCGCTCGCAGCCCAGAAAGCCAACCATATCCTGGGCTGCATCAAAAGAAGCATGGCCAGCAGGTTGAGGCAGGTGACTCTGCCCCTCTACTCTGCTCTGGTGAGACCCTGCATCCAGCTCTGGGGACCTCAACACAAGAAGGACATGGAGCTGTTGGAGCAGGTCCAGAGGGCCACAAAAATGATCAGAGGGATGGAACACCTCTTCTTTGAAGAAAGGCTGAGAGAGTTGGGGTTGTTTAGCCTGGACAAGAGAAGGCTCTGGGGAGACCTTATTGTGACCTTTCAATACTTAAAGGGGGCTTGTAAGAAAGATGGGGACAGACTTCTTGGTAGGGCCTGTAGTGATAGGACAAGGAGTAATGGTTTTAAACTAAAAGAGGGTAGATTCAGACTAGATATAAGGCAGAAATTTTTTTACAATGAGGGTGATGAAACACTGGAACAGGTTGCCCAGCAAGGTTGTAGATGCCCCATCGCTGGAAACATTCAAGGTCAGGCTGGATGGGGCTTTGGCCAACCTGTTCTAGTTGAAGATGTCCCTGCTCATTGCAGAGGGGGGTTGGACTAGGTGATCTTTAAAGGTCCCTTCCAACCCAAACCATTCTATGATTCTATGATTCTATGCAAAGTTCTTAGACCCATATAGATGCAGCCAGGACTAAGCTGACTGGAAGATTCAGAAAAAAACAAACAATTCTGAATGTTTTGCCAAATTTCCAAGACATTTGCACTTGCTACTTCTTCTTTTTCTTTCACCTGTATTTAGAACCTATTCCCTTTATTAGGTGAGCTGTACAGAAGACACATGCTGGCTGTCCTCAGAGGGAGGTTATTCTTATCCACAGAGTTGGCAACTTCCTTCAGTGTGCCTGGTCTCACAGACCCAGTTAAGTAGGAACCCTAGCCTAAATGCAGAGCTCCTAGATGCCGCATTTATTTGTAACAATCTTGCTCAATTGTTTTCCCCATTTGTTTTCTAATACAGATCTCTAATTACTTTATACAAATAGCAATTATTACTTTTACTTCACATGATGTGCTCATGCACATCAGCTATACTTAGTAAGAAGAATCTTCATGGGATATATTTTAGGATTCTTTAAAGTCTTGCTTTTGTCATAGCAAGCCTTCAGATCAGGGTTTTCAACCAGAAAACTGATGTCAAATGAACTGGAGGATTTTGGGAATGTCAGCTTAGGGTTGTGGAAATTCAATACCAACATTAAAAAGGTGAAATGCATTGTGCCCTGTAAAGCATCATTTCTTTCTCTCTGAAAAAGCAAGTAACAAAAGATGATTAGACCTGAAGACTAAGTCGATTAAAAATGCAGTAAAACACTGAAATAAAAGGGGAGTTGACACATCTCTCCCTGACAGTTCTATCATATTTTATCTTTAGTTAGAGGTTTTAAATATGCTTTTGCTTCTGAAACAAGCCCAGGGCTGTGGCTCAACAAGGCATCCTTATAATTAGATATTATCTGTGTGGGCATAATATACTGTAATGACAAGTGGACCTTTCTCAGATTCACATAGGTAATGGATATATTGATAGGTAATAGAGATAAGTAAGAATTAAAGAAGTTTTTACTTTAAGTAACCTGAAGAATTATTTAAAGAGTCAGCTGCTTGAGTACATTTCTTCTCATGTTTTGAAAGTGTGTGATAGAATATACTATTTTATATCATGGACCCTAGATCCTGAACTGGTGTCAATTCGTTTGCTTTAGTTTGAGTTATATCAGTTTCCATCATATGGAGAAATTAGTTCTTGATATGTATTTGACTAACAACTGAAAGAAGATTTGTACCTTTATTTCATCCTGATTTAAAAAATCCATAATAATTCTACTTTTTGTTACAGCTGTGTGAACAGTTTCAAGGACTGTATGGACACTATTCCACTAAAGCAGATGTTATCAAATTATTAAATGCCAAGAAGATCTCTTTGACCAAGATGTGAAATTTTAGTATAAAATAATAAAGGACAAAGTTTAATTTCTCTCAATGTTCAGCTGAAACATAAACCTTCTAATTATATTTGAAATCCCAAAGGCCTCAAAAACCATTTCTCACATTATTTTGCAGACTCATGAGATCTGAACATTTAATTGTTTTGCCTGCCCTGACTTTTGAGTTTTCCCTTTCACTGATCTCTAAAATGCAGCTGTTTCTTTCACTAGTTAATTCTGCAGAAAGCAGATATGTGTGCCTAGGCCAATGGGATCAGCCAGAAAAATCAAAATGAATGTTACCAAGTTAGAAAATGAAGTGATGCAAAAAAAAAACCCAACAAAAAATTTTTCCAGCCTGAGACCACCTTCAAACTAAGGGCACTTACATACATTTGAAAGGCTCTCACCTGAAAAAAAAATAAACCAAGCTGGATTTAATAGCCCATGAGTGTCAACAGAATAAATAGACTAATTGGACTACTCAGTGAAGCATTAGAAAAACTGAATGCAAAGTTACAGAAAAAAAATGCATTCTTAAGAGTAAGGAGTTTAAATTTGAGCAGGTTTAGTAATGAGCACATCTTCAAAAATGTAAATACTGCATATTTTCTGTAACTAAAGAAGTACTCATCTTTATGCAAAGTATTTTAGAAATTGTGGAACAACTTTTCTCTTTCCTTTATCTACTTAGGAATATCTACCCATGCCAATAACCACTAAACCTTGCCCTCTTCCTCCCATTGCCCTCAGGAGCAGCTCAGCAGGATCATGCATTTTCTTAAATGTTCTTTTCTCTTTCCTTTCTACAAAAGGAAAGAGGAAATAAAGAAACTCTACAATTATTTTGTACCAACTGTAGCAATGCTGAAAATCTTTGTAATCTAAAGCACTTTCTTCCATGTTTGAAACCGGTTAATAGTGACTCCCTGTAGCTAACAGCAGTCTAAGCATTGGAGCAGAATATTAAACAGTGGTGTCTCTTTGTGGAATATGAACCTCTTTCTTCAGTCCACAAAGCTGGCACTACTGTACCTGTCACCGGCTGTCTTCCATACACAACATCTGAAACTGTAAGCATACGCAGAGGTGTCAAAATGGACTTGCAGTTACAAATGGTGTTCTATTTTTCTTTTAATGAATAAAACAGCAAAAAATCTCTTACAAAACCCCAAGCTGGGGAACGCAAAAAGCAAACCCTGAGTTACCCTACCTTGTACATGAGTTGTGTTTTTCCATGATTTCACTCCAGCCACTGCAGGGAACCACCATGCGGTGCCAGTGTCCATGCTCCTTCGGAGGAGTCAGTGGCAGGGCAGGGAAATGTGTTGACTTCTGCATCCTGGCATTTTCTGGGTTGTTCTAAGAAAGCAAGTCTTCACCACTGTCTGGACATAAACTAACATAAAGAACAGGCTGATTATTTTTTCCTCTTTTTTCTTATTGGTTACCTCTTCACTACTCTCTGTTGAAAGGAAGGTGGGTTGGTAAAGGCACCGAGTAAGTTAAACTCAGTTTTAAAGACCTCTTGCCACCATGCCATGCAGTGCAGAAGAATCAGCTTCGTAAATTTCTGGAACACCTTCAACTACTTGTCAGCCAGGTCTCCCGTTAGATCACCCCGTGAGTAACTGAGAGGCAAAAGTGGCATCCAGCTGGCTCCAGGAAAATGGTGAAAATACCTATGTTTCCCTATCTTATATCCCAAAGGAAGACTGGCTGAGCCAGGCATCAGAATCTGTCCTGTTATGGAAGGGAACTGTCAGCTGTGGCTTCTGAAATACCTTTGAAGTGTTTTATGAGGAGATTTAATCTAATGCCAGGCAGTGCTTACAAAGAGAAGGTGTGATACTACTACCTTTGCTGCTGCTTGTAAATATTTGACCTGTTTCAGAGTAGCCACAATCAATGACTATAATGCTCCTTTGGAGTTCCCTTTGGTTTTGCTTCATGCATGAATCTGATTGCCAAACCTACAAGTCTCACTAAGAAAGACTTCTTGCTATGAAAGCAAAGCTAAAAGGCACCAGAACATCATCTACGTTTATTAGAACAGAAGAAATTATTATTGATAATTTCCTTTCTTCTGTGAACTCAACAAGAAAAATGAAGGTTAATATAAAAACCAGCAGTGTAACCATTTTCTAGGAAGCAGAAAGAAGCATTGTATATAACCTGATATAAAAGAGAACAAAGTCAGTAAATCATTTCTTCATTGTTATTGAGTTTAAAGGTGGCGTTAATTGCTTTACTAAGACAAATCATAATGAGCAATATATTAATCTAATTGTATCTCATGTGTTGCTCATGAGATATTTGGAAGGAGATGCTGAAATTCAACAATTCTGTTTTTTTCTAAATAATTGACATGATGAATTTACCATAACTTCTTATCCCATGATTTAGTGTGAGCACCTCAGAATTCTCTGCATTTTGTTACAGTGCAAAGTGAGACTTCATTAAGATGCTG
>VYZW01050088.1:5830-23375 GCA_013401315.1 Balaeniceps rex
TCTTTATCATGGGCTGTGTCTATTCATACTTTATGCTCCTTCTTCTCAAACAGCATATTTCCACCTTTGAAAAATGTAATCCCACAAATACAGATTCAGTTATCCGATTGGTGAAGCCAGAACTGCTTGTTTTTCCTTCCCAAGGGCATATGAAGTATTGGCATATTCATCATGTGTCATTTTGTGCAATCATATCGTGTAGTTGCCTTGTATTTCCCATTCAAGACCATTCTTTCTGTACAGGAAATTTAGACAGGCTGTACCATTTCCACTTCAAAAGCCCTTGACTTCCTTGAAAATAGTGTGACTATTTTTCAGACAAAGAAAAAAAAAATCTGAGCAATAGCTTAACACAGTTTTTCTAACCAAGTAGGTTAGAGCTGAGAAAACAAAGGCTTATGCTTTGGACAGATAATGGTGTTGGTTCTCAGCTTGGGAGCAAACTGGGTGATTTCATTATGCATTGATAATGAAGGGATGGGCTGACCTCTGCTACTAGGAATGAAGTAACACTAATGAAATTGTAACCAGGGTCAAAGGCCCACTTTTGCAAAGAGGTAGTCAACTGTGTGTTGTATCACTTTTCACTAAGATGACAATAAAGTGGAAATGTCTCTTACATCTCGACGAGGAGTTCAAGTCTAGATCAGACCACTACCAAAGCGGTTAACAAGACAGTACAGATGAGAAATGCTGAATTATTTGGAAACAAGAGGTTCTGGTGACCCTCCCCAAGAACTGTATTGGGTTCATGCCCCATAGAAAAGGGCAGAATGGAACTAGGAATGAGCAGATCTGCATCAGGGTATGTGAAGTTTGGGCGCATGGATGGACCAAATAATAAAGGGACTAGTTATTTCTGTCTGATTGTCTCTTTTCAGCCCCCTGCAGACACAGATTTTGTGGAGACTCAAAACTATGAAAGAGAGAGAGGGGAAAAATGCAAATTCCTCTGTTCATCATTAATTAGGACTTTGGCATCCACCAGGGCACTGCTGACTTTTCTTATTGCCCTGATCCTGAAAAACATTGGACAACAACAGGTCAGGGGACACCACCACTCCTACCAGCTCAGCCACATCCTCAAAACTATATGGAAATAGGAAATTGTGGGGTTTGCCACTCTCCAGCCCGGTTGCCTCTCTCTGCCCTCTTGGTAAAAAAAGTCTGGCTTACCTGGCCAACAAAAACATACTCTGCAGTAGTGTTGCAGACCAAGAGGCAGCTAAACCCACCCCTACCCAATGTCACAGCCAGCGGTGGTACAATTTTGTCAGATCTCAGACAAGCCAGTAAGACCCACAGTCTGTGCTTCAGCTGTCTCAGAAAGAGACATGCCACAACAAGCATCAGCTTCTTGCCACTAATATTCTGCACATCTCTGCTATTTTCCTCGGTCCCATTTCATATGTTTTGACTTCTTCTGTCTTCAAGAAATTGGTCTTGAATAAGAGCTCACACCCATTTGACTAAGTCTTTTTCCTTTTTCCTTCAAAAACAACCAGCTTTCCGATAAAGCATTCTACAGTGAAAGGGAAAAACAATCCCCCTGCCCCCACAAAAAACTAGGACTCTCTGTGCACACAGACTCCCCACAGGTTACTACAGCATCTCAGTGCCCCACCAATTAATCCTTCAGGTTTGGCTTGTGAATAAAGAAAGGCAGAAAAGCAAGCTCATGTTGGCAGAAATAAAATAAATAATACCAATATTGATGATATTTCTTGTGTACGGACCAACAAAAGTAATCAACAGATTGGTGGGGCCATGGTGATCAGTTTATGAAGGTGACGTAAGGATTGATGTCCCTGCTTCAAGCAAGCAGCTTCTTATTGTTAAGTAATTGAAAGACATTTATCACACAGAAACACCCCCATATCCAGCTGACATCAGTGCAAATTGAGAATTATATGTGGCTGCATTAAGACACGGGCAAATACACATACGGGCAGCCTTTGTAGCTAGATGACAATGTCAGTCTCAGGTCTCATTCACAATAGAAGTTTCTGGCTCTTCCTTCCTAGTGAAATCAACAGATAATATTTCTTTAATGTCATTAAATGCTCACTTGACTACTTGGACTCTAAGTGGTAAATTCTTCAGTGGATGAGAGTGTGGATAAAAACAATCACCAAGGAGAAAAAACTGAGGAAGATTAAAAAGGAGCCACAACACCATGATTGCATGATTGCTAGCAAGAACTGCTGGCAGGATTTTAAATCAATGTCATTAAATTCATAAACAGAGTAAAATGATGATACTTACCAAAGGAGCATTTATATTTAAGATTTATTTGAAATAAGAAGACAATGTGGCATGTATCTGAGAACAGCCAGAGTGCCTACTTCTAAAACGCCAGCTTTTCTACTGTGATTACAGTTTTCTGAAATGTTTTTTTGTTTGGGTCTTTTTTCAAACAGAGCATTAACTCAGGTTCAGAAAACCCTTTTCATTTCCTTTGTAGATCCAAAAGTGCCTCAGCCACCTCAGGTGAAAAGTAATCTTCATTCAGCTCAGCCGCAGCCATGCCAGATGCAGTTATTACCTCTGCCACCCCGTTAGGAAGAATTGCACCAAACTGCATTATTCTTTGACCTTTGAAGAGTTAACTGACTCAGTGCATGACTGCTATCAAATAACAAGTCAGGATTTTATTTTTGTAGCAATAGGAACAAATACCTTCCTTTCATGTAAAGCAGGTAAGAATCACAGAATTGGCGGATGGCAGCATAGCTACTGGGATCAATACCAAGACTGTTTGCACCTATACATACAGTTTTAGGTATGATTTTTCCATTGGATAGCATGAAAATTGTATTAATGCTCAGGTGACTGCAGAACATTCTACAACATCCTCTCTGCGCTATATTTCCTATTGTAGTCACAACTAAGTGAACCATTAAAAGTGATCCAATTCAGTGAACCAAACAACAAAAACCTAAAATTAGAAAAAGGATGCTTAGGGCAATATGCCTTTTTTTCTTTTAAGTCTTGGTCTCTGCTGTTTGTGAATAGAGAGTTGTTTTTTCTAATTCTTCCCTAAGATTATACTCCTAAATTCTGGATTTATTAGGACTTCCAGCAATGCAATTTGGTGAAAAAATGCATTTGTTTATTTTTATGACTGCCAGTCTCTCTAGATTAGAGATGGGCAAATTAAATTAATCGTTTGGTCACAGAAAATTGCCTTACCAATACTAAATATAACATCAGACTAAAACAACTGAGAATGGGATGGCTCATTACATTACTCAGTATCTACATATGCTTCTTTCTTGACTATTACTTGATCAGTTACTTACTATTCCTGAGCCACTTATCATTCTTAATGATTCTTCCGGCTCTGTGCTCTGAATTGCTACTTTCATCTGATTAAACCGAAAGGGAGAAAAAATACTTTATTTGTGGATAATTTAAGCAATATGTAACTAACAATAATGGTGCAACAAATAGATCTGTATACTCAGTCCATTAAATTATTCTCTTTCTATCTTTGGGAAAAAAAGGGATTTTAAATGAAAAATAAAAGTGGCCGTAAAAAAAGATCCCGAAGCTGACATCAAAGAAAACATAGGCTCAGGAGGGATAACATGGTCCAATTCCAATTGTAAGTGTGAGTGAGTCATATTTCACGTACTGTAAAGCACTTAAGGAAATGCAGAATTGAAAGAGGATGTACAATGGGAATAATAGAATATGGCAAAGGTGAAAATGTACGTGCAAAGAAATTGATGGTCTGAATATTAATAAGCAGAAAGAAAGAAAATGGGATAAAGAAGGCAGGTTAAAGGAAAGAAAATGGAATTCAAGTAAAGGGGAACGAACAGCAGCATTTAGCAAGATTCATACAAAGTTGGGGTTTTTCTAAACTTTAACTGGATCAGTTTCCATATTCTAAAGGGATCAGAGCTTCCATATTAACATAAATGTACCTATCACACACCCAGATTAGCTCAAGCCCTTAGGCTCAGGACCTGGAATCAAATCTGCGTTCGGTGAAGCACAGGTTGCATGCCCAGACCGCTGTTTTGTGAAAGGTCACCTTGCTCGGGACGGTGCAGAAAGCCGAGCGCTTGTTCCTTTCCTATGGACTCCCTCCAACCAAGGACCCACCTGACCCACTCTGTAGGTCCCATTAACCAACTCCAGACAGTCAACTTGCACCACCGCTTTGGAAGAAAAAGGCTGAGACTGAGAGCTCACATTGCGCCAGGTTTTGTGATAGAAGCAGACCCACACAGCAGGTTTGAAGCTACTGGCAGGTACCTCCTTCCCGGTTTTTCCTGTTCACATTCTTTGAAATTTAGTTATCTTTTTGATCTCTTTTCTAAACTCAGGTAGTACTTCCTAACTAAGACCTACCTGTCCTTTCCAGCCAGAGATGTCTGACCAATTAAAGTTTGTTAAATGAATTATGTTTCAAATCCACTTGTGGAAGACCAGCCATGGAACAAAAATGCAGGAAAAAACAGCACAAGACCATAGCATCGTAGGCTCCCTTTTGTGCCTGTGTGGAACCACCAGGAACACCTGTGAGGACTCACCAGGCTACTCAAGCACAAACAAGACAGTGTCACCTTTCATGCTCATTTTCTGCTGCGGATTCTGATTATTTGTAGTAGCTTACTGACGGTCTGCTGCTAGCATCATAACTCAGAATGCAATTCTCTCCTCGGCAATTCAAGAGACAAAATAACCTGTTAATTTATAGTAAAATTTGGGCCTCCAAATTCTGAGACTTTGCTTCCAAGCACAGCCTTGTACTAAGGTTTTGTTTGCAGCTATTGTGTTTTTCACAGAATTTCTTTTCACCTGAGCTGTAAATCCAAGTACTTTCTGAATCATATTGTAACATTAAATTGTCTCCAGGACTCTCATACTAAGAGCTTTGTTCAAAACCGTGCCATCACACAGCAAGGCTGAGTGAAGTAATTTTCAGCCACAACAGCTAGGAATCTAGTGCAAGTATATAAAAAAAGCAGGAGCTAAGAACATGATTGCTTCTCACTGAAGGATGTTTGTGCAGAAGCCTTCCAGCCATACATTCCTGTTTGGGGCACATCTATATTCCCTTCTCAGCTTATCTTTGAGCCAAAGTACTGGACTTTCATAAAAGGAGAATCCTTTTCTGAAGGCTATTTGATTGCTTAGCCTGAAGTCCAATGTTTACTCCTATAAACTGCTCTTTGTTCCTCATCCATTTTCTAATGCCAGAGTGGGTGCATTTCTTCTGTACTGTCTGCAGCTATAGTTAAAGCATCCAGAGACCCTCCGAGGAACAGGAAATCAGAGCCGCACACCACCGAGCACTAAAGGCACCCACAATACTCTCAGTACCTGTGACAGAGGTAGTCTCCATAAAGATGGAGAGTTACATGCAGGATCATGCAGACAGCACTCAGAAAGGCTGCTGTTGGCCCTGGAGGTTCAAAGCACTGCAGCACAAGTAAGGGGAATGGTTTTCATGTCAGTCTGATGCCACGTGCTCAAGACTTGTTGAAGTCTGTTGCCCCATAGCAAGCAAAAGCTTGCTGGCTGCTTGCAGGATGACTTCATGATACTGACAGATGAATGTTCACCTTACAAAAAGGCTGGAGAAATCTTGGAGGGAGCTGATAATTCCATATCTACTGAGCATATCGCCACTGCTCAGTGAATATTCACAGTGAAGATTGCTCATCTGTGCAGGAAGTAGGGAATAAATCACTTCTGGTTCTCTTATTTCTGTTTGCAATATTATAGGCTGTTGCATACCATGTATTGGGTTATAACCTTCCTGCAAGCACAGCATTATAATTGATGGTACAATCAATTGGTACAATCAAGGTACAGGTCCCTTTATTTCTTTTTTTTGTGTGTGTTCCTAGTTTGTATCACATGCTGTGTCTGTAAAACAGTGAATAGGTGAGGCTGAACCACCTACAAGGAGAGGAGACTGCTGCATCCTTGGGGAAGTGCTAATGCTGCTCAAATGGAGAAGGTTCAAAAGACTTAATGATCTGAGATCTGGAGAAACTGTACTGAGAAGCCAGACACGCCTCAGAGATGATAGACAGAATAATTTCCTATAGACCCAGAGGGGACCAAACTGAGTTTTCTGTTACTCTAAGTCATTGGGATGGCTGGAATTGAGGACGCAGCAGGTACGAGGAGTGCTGTGTATGAACCTGTGCATTTCTGCTCAGTCTTACCGAGTTGCTTTGAGTTTATTTTAAAAAACTAATTCAACTTTTCTTGTTCTATTCATGTTCTGATGAAACGTGGGTAATTTTTAAGTTCAAAAAAACTTTTTATCTCTTGCGGCATCTCATAGTGAGAAGAAGATACAGGCACATCCACCTCAAAGCTCTGGGTGATACAGGGTCTTGACACAGGCACCATTTTGCGACACGAAGAGACTCTGCCTCTCAGCCGACTGCGCAGCCTTTCATGTGTCAGCCACGGAGTCAGTGGGCGTTTCCTCCGATACTCCTCTCCGCACTCCCAGGGCTTCAGAGCACGAAGCAAAAGCCAGCTTGTTCACCAAGAGCATAATTTACGGCTGCCCTGCAACGCCCCCGAAAAGGAGCAGCCATGTAGCACACAGGGATTGTTTCTCTTGCGAAGTCACAGACCTGGATGCCCCAGAGCCCCTTTTATACTTTCCGTCTGATGATGGGGCCGCCTGGCATGGACGCTGCACGAGCCCAGGTTCTCCATGTTGGGCAGACCACATGTCAAAGGTGGGAGAGAAAGGGAACAGATTTTCTGATTTTCAGGTAATTCTGACCTGCTCAGATGAGCCGTGTAACATAAAAGAAGCTGCAAAACTGAGCCAGCCTACGCAAGAGAAGACAACAACCTATATATAAATAACAACCTATATAACTTTTCCCCTGTCGATTCCGTAAGTAGCTAGAGAAGAACAAAGCTTTAAAGTGAGTCATGTTAACTCCCTTTCTCTCTCTCTCTTTTTTCCCCTAACTCTGAACATTATAAGGAAGCTCAGAAAACACATTGGTCAGAATTTTAAATCATGAAGATCAGGGTCAAATCTCTTTCAGGAGATTTTAATGAACTGCCTAAGCCAGTAATTCTATTTCCATAATTGGGAATGAACATGTGTCTTCCTCAAATCATTTTGTAGGCATTTGCCTTACTGGTAAGTCTAGGGTAGTAATAGCTCTCCACCAGCTTTCTTTCCAGTTCTACATATTCTTGCAACATCAGTCTGTTCCTGCTACTAGCTTAAAGGCAGGAGTGCACACCTACATCCTTTATATCCACGTGGTTATTACAAGATCCATTTCCATTATGACTCAGCAGAATTAGCACATAATACACAAGTTTTGACTCCTATTAGATCAAAAGGGTCTGATAGTCCTGTATAGAAGCCCAGATTGTGCTGCCCTGTTACCCAGTATTCATGTTCAGTGTTAAGAAATGTATCTTTTGAAAAGTCCCTACCTCTTAAAAACTCTGACCGCACTAGCAAGTTGCTGAGGAGAGTGACACATGGCTAGAAAAACAAAGAGACACACTTCATATTATATTTAAGAGCTATCTTTATGTCTGATAAGTTATTAATAGATGTCAGAAATTTCAGTAACGCTTGCTCTATCATTATTAATTAGAGCTGTGGGGAAGTACTTGCCTGGCTGGTGAACCTTGTTAAATGTTTCTCACATGAACTGACATTTACTCACTTGTCATTATGCTGGAGATGAAAAGAAAACAAACAAATAAAAAAATCAGAGAACTATTCTGCTTGGAACAGTACATGTTAACAGAGTAGATTGCATCTAATGAGACTCAAAACTATAAAAAAGGTCTCAGTATTTTCCTGCCTCTTTCCCCTGAAAGATCTTAATGAAGTCTTAAAGAAGCTAGGCCACCTGCTTCTCAAAGAGTATGCGCAATGCAGCGAAATATTACCAGCTCCATCTTACAAATAGGGAAATTAAGGTATGCATATGGCAAGTACATTGCCCACGGCTACAGGAGTCAGTGGCAGAGCTGTGAACAAAATCTTAATCTTTTGGCTACCACATCCATGTTTTAGAGTCCAGATCATCCTTCCCACCCGCCTGTGAGAGGGATCCACATTGCTGGCCGTTCCACAGAACTGCCTAAATCCACGGAAACTTTCCTGGGGAGACTCTGCATCACCACCACACTGTAAATGGGATTTTGCAAAAAATGCGTGTTTGTATTGCTGTCAGACACATCAGGAGGAGAACGGGAGAGAGACAGGGGAAAAAATGTGCAATAATAATACCCACTCCTTCTTGACTGTTGCTGTCAACTTGTTCTTGGACATAAGAAGCAGTGAAGAGAAATTTAAAAAGATTTGGGTTTTTTCAGTGTAGGTTATACTCATCATTAAGTGGTTTTTTTTTTCCAGCATATGCAGCTGCAAGAGAGATTTTGCTTAAGTTGTCAATACAATGTTTATTTTGTAAACATATTTGTCAAGTTTGTAACACTTACTCTGCCTAAAGGGTACCTTGAACCTAATGTTATTCCAGCAGCCATGACTTTGATTGATTGCACATCAGGAAGCTTAAGTGCAGAAAACTCCTACACAAAATCACTTTAAAGTATGGAAATTAAAATTTAAAGGCTGCTTCTCTAACGTGCTTCTTGTGTGCCAGAGCAGCCACAGCCCCAGTCTGAAATGTGGGGGCAGCAGGGAGTAGGGGGGCACAGCCATTCAGCCCTACTCCCACAGGACATGGACATGTCATAGGCACAAACATTACATTAAGTGGTGCTAATGTGGCAGGGGAGCAAAGGAAAAGAGCCTCCATAGCATCCTGTTTCTAACAAACCCACATCTGTTCAACATCCCTAGCTGCCAACTAACTGCAGAAGAGCATCGAAAAAGCCTCAAGCAGGACCTGGTTCTCCAACAAACATGCTCACCATATCCCTTTCATGCATATCCCATCAAAATCCATCATTGCCATCCAGTTGATACTAATATGCTTTTACCAAAGAAAGAGGTGCACACAGCATCCTCAGCCAAAGTCGTCTTATCCTTAGTGAATATCTTCAGAGCTGCCCAGCATGTTTGACAGCAGCCTTTCCTGTGCAGGATGGTCTCCACAGAGGATCTGCTGAGCTCTTGGGGAGTGCTTTGCATTCTCATCCGAGGGCTGTTATTTTTTGAGTAATCCTCAATATATCTTCAGGAAGGCTGCAAGTCAGTGTTCCTGTTGGCAGTGGTGTTGCAATGCAGTAGGTGCACTGGCACTGATTTTCCACTGCTACAATTTTTTGCCCCCTTTTACAGGGCAGGTGAGTTCTCGTGACTGCATTAGGTCCAATGGCCTGTGAAGTCATTTGCTGTATCATACTATGTTCTTTCTTTCAACTCAACTCAAGCAATGTTCACCTCTTGGCCTTTCTTAACCACCCAGTTCTCCTAAGTATTTACTCTTTCCTTTTCCACCCAAAGGCTGTACAAAGGAATAACAATTAGGTGGAGGGGAGTATTTAATTCATCTTTCCTCTCTCTCCGATACCCCTTTGATCATAGATACATAAAAGTTCTGGGTGCTTAAGTCCAAACACTTTGCCCTTGTTCAGCTGCTGCTTAACTCTGGAGATAACTTAAGTTCAGTAGCTCCTTCATTGTTTAACTTCAATGTTTTCTGGGCAGCTGAGTTCTGCTCATGCCCAGAATATCTCCTTCTATGGGCAGGGAGGTGCCTAGCTCCAACCTGGGTCCAAACATGATTCAGGAGCTACAATGAGAAGACAGCCTCAGGTGCTTTAAAAAAATGCCTTGGTAGCTGCAGGAATATTAAAATAAAATCATGCCAACCTTTCCACTGAAATCTTTGTGGTACTGGCACTCACCAAGGAAGAGGGAAACACACCTTAAATGCCTTCCCAAGCCTGAGAGGATATCAGTGCATCTCTTCTACCTCCCACAATATTTGTATCAAGCCACAGGCAGGGCTGGGAAGAGAAGGGGCTGTAAATCTCAAATGGGAGCTGTTCTGCTGCACAGAAAGGAAAGCAAGATTCATGAATTTTGTAGCAAGGAAGAGGAGGAAAGGAGCTATGCCTTATATGCCTCTGGTGTATTGTCAGTCACTGGCTAGAATGAAGAAGCACCTTATCTGATTGGTAAGTTATTCGCTCTCTCTCCAATTTGAAATAATGGTACTGCTGCTGTCAGAGGAACAGTCCTCAGCGATGTGAATGACAGGGGGAGGATTCAGCTCACCATCTGAACACACAGGCAGCTCCAGGGTAGACTTTATCCCATCTTCTTTAGATGTTGATTGGCCACAGGGATGAATTGTCTCTCTGGAAGTATCAATTTCCATCCACTGAAGAGGGAACTAAGATAAAGAATACCTGCTAGCTAAATAGATCCAAAAAGCGAGGTCGGGCATTCAAAAGGGGGAGGAAGAGGAAGCTAGAAGTATAGGGGAGAAGAAACCAATGAAATTAACTTGGGGTTCAATTCAGAAACTACAAAGACATAGGGTTCCCTGACTCATTTTGTCCTCTTTCTTGCTGTGAACGGTCTCCTAATTGGAAGAGCAGGTCCCGTGTTTTATACCGGTTTGTCTATTTATTTTCAAGGCTTAACAGAGTCAAACATGATTAAAACACAGTTTGGAAAAGCCTTTCAACACTGCCATTTATTTTAAATATTATTGTTTAATCACTGATTTCCCTGGGTAATTAGGCTATGTTTAGGCTTTGGGGTTTTTTAATCAGTGTTTTCCTGTGGCTTGAGTGTGATTCCTGCAGAAGCCTTGTAATAACCAAATAACTAAAACAGCCTAATATAATAATTTGTGCATGCATATGATGTTCAGGGGGATTATTAAAGTTATTTTCTCACTAAAATGTTATCAGCTTAGAAAGTCGAGCTGTTCCAGGCTGATGACTTTTCATTGCAAAAATGTTTAATACAGTCATATGCACCAGACTGCAGTTGCACATGCTAATGTCATTTATTCCATTGATTTTGCCTTTTGAAAAGAACGTTGCTGCTCTCTAATTTTTGCTTAAAAAATCCTAACAACCAAAATAATGTTGTCCAAATGGCAAATGTTTGCTGAAACTGAAAGCTGGAGTATTTGTCTAGACTAAAAGTGTCGGATATGCTTTAGTTTGACAGGACTCGTTATTAACTTAGGACATGAGGCCTTGAAAATTTTCTCCTGCTTTAATAGCATTGTATTTCAAGCCCCCAGCACAACTAATTTAAATCGTTCCAGGGGTAGAACCTAATCAATTTTGCACACCAAGATGGAAGTCAGTCCCTTAGTACTAATTTCCCTGCAATGTAAAAACAGCGATAACAAAGAAAGGCAAAAAATTAAAATGAAATAGCATGGGTGCAAATAGCATTACTCAGACTTTTTTGTTCTGCTGGAGTAGTCTGAATTTCAAAGCCACCTCCCACACATACACTTATATATAACATTTTGAAATACAATACTTCCTCAGATGTTGCATTCATTGTCATACAGTTTATTCCTAGATATGGAGTATTTTGCTATAGAAAGCAAAACTACATCAGTATTTTTCTGCTCTAATGATTCATTCTGGATGCTGAAAGAAAGACCTGATATACAATAAAACAGGAGCACAAGCAAAGGGAAAGAGATAAAAATATGGGCAGACAAATGTCAATATTATTCAGTTGCTTGGGCCATGCTATGCACAGTGTGTCATGACTCTGCAGTCATACATGCCTCATATTTCTCATTTGAATGATAATTCTTCTTGGTTTAATTGTAGCAAATATAGCCATACTGCAATTAACATTGTATCCATTATACTTTCAGTGAATTACCTTAGATTTTTTTTAAGTTTCAGAACCCACACTGGGAAGGCTTTGTTTAATCAGCTAGAGAGACCAATGCACCAAACTGTGACAAGCCTTTCTTAGAGACTCTAAGGAGGCAAAGGCTAAACCTGCTGTTTGTATACCCTTGTTAATTAGCCTTGATTATTGCAGAAAAAATGTTTACTGCAGAAAAGTTCAAATAAAGCATTGTCTTCTAAAGTTCAGTTACATCTGAATGTTGGCCCATTTTTTCGAGAGTATTACACAAAGTCTCTTGTTAAACAAGGACACTAGCAGATGTGGTAGCGAAAATTAAGATATTTTCAGGTCCCTGGGGGCTCCAACAAGGCTTGGTTGCCCTGACCAGTCTCACTTGAGCCCCCAGTCAAACTCCCTCTGTCCGTGGGCCCAGGAGTATCCTAGTTTGGGCTGTGTCATACATAGGTTGTGCACAGCCAGGTCTCCTGCATGAACCTTGGACCTGTGTTATAGCTCACCCTACAAACAGCCTGGCCTCCAACTGTCCTGACTGGCTGCCTGGGCTTCCTGGATCAACCTTGGTTGGATCTGGGTTCTCTGTTCCTTGCCTCCAGTCCTGTCTCTCCTCCTGGTTGCTCCCCAGCCCTTGCTCATCACCTCATCTCATCTGGGACTGTCAGAACCCCAGCCCTGCCCAGATCCTGTGGGTCAGTGCCCTGGCCTAGTCTTGCTGTAGATGCCCTTGGCACCTGGATTGCTCTCCCTCATGGAGCAGCTTGTCTCCCTGACAGATACCATTGGGCTATCACTGCTACTATCACATTCATTTATGACTTACTTCATTTTTTGTGGAAATGAAGTAGCATTCCCACTGCTATGGGTTTGGACTCTGAAGACATTTCAATAAGTAAAGAATAAAGTGCAAAGCTCTACCTGCTATGCTACATTAATAATCAACCTGGGTTTTGAAAGCTTGCTTCATGAGGGAAGCAATTAGATGTGGATTTTGGGGGGATTTTAGCAAAGCTTCTGATACTGTCTCTCACAGTGTCCTTCTGGACAAATTGTCCAGCATACATATAGACAAGTCCATAATACGTTGGGTGAGCAATTGGCTGAGGAGCCGGGCCTAAAGTGTTATAGTAAATGGGGTTACATCAGGCTGATGGCCAGTTACCAGTGGAGTTCACCAGGGCTCAATTTTAAGGCCAGTGCTCTTTAATATTTTTCTAAATGATCTGGATGCAGAAATCGAAAGTACATTAAGTAAATTTGCCGATAATATCAAAATAGGAGGAGCTGTGGACTCCCTTGAGGGTAGAGAGGCCTTACAGAGAGATCTGGATAGACTAGAGAGCTGGGCAATCACCAACCGTATGAAATTTAATGAGAGCAAGTGCCGGAATCCCCACTGGGACGGGGTAATCCTGGTTATACATACAAATTGGAGATCGATAGGATGGAGAGCAGCCCTGCGGAAAGAGATCTGGGGGTTTGAGTCGATGGCAAGTTGAACATGAGTCAACAGTGTGTCCTGGCAGCCAAAAGGGCCAACTATGTCCTGGGGTGCATCAAGCACAGCATAGCTAGCCGGTGGAGGGAGGTGATTGTCCCACTCCACACTGCATTGGTGTGGCCCCACTTCAAGTACTGTGTGCAGTTTTGGGCACCTCAATATAAGAAGGACATCAAACTACTAGAGTGTGTCCAGAGCAGGGCGACCAAGATGGTGAAAGGCCTCGAGGGAAAGACTTAAGAAGAGTGGCTGAAGTCACTTGGTTTGTTCAGCTTGGAGAAGGCTGAGGGGTGACTTCATCGCAGTCTACAACTTCCTCAAGGGGGGCAGTGGAGGGGGAGGTGCTGATCTCCTCTCTCTGTGACTGCTGACAGGACATGAGGAAAAGGAATGAAGCTGTGTCAGAGGAAGGTCAGATTGGACATTAGGAAAAGATTCTTCACTGAGAGGGTGGTCGGTCACTGGAACAGGCTCCCCAGAGAAGTGGTCACGGCACCAAGCCTGTCAGAGTGCAAGGAGCATCTGGATGATGCTCTTTGTCATATGGTTTAGTTTTAGGTAGTCCTGTGAGGAGCAGGGAGTTGGACTTGATCCTTATGGGTCCCTTCCAACTTGAGATATTCTATGATTCTATGATCATGCAAATTATTATGCAAAATTAAGAATAAATATTATTATTGAGAATATTTTTTTTCTGTAGAAAAGTCTGTCAAAAAGCAACATTTAGTGTGCAAGAGTAGTTTTCTAGCAGAAGCATGAAAGCTACAGAGCTTTCAAATAGTGATCATAGTCATCCTGGGGAATCTCAAGTCCACTGAAAACTTCATTTTGGAGTTTAATATACACATGATCTTCTTTTAACTGATCAAACCTGATGAGGAAAGACACAAAGGTAATAAATACAGAATAATTAATGACAGGATGGCTAAAAGCTGCTGATGCAAAATTATAAAGCTTCAAGACATCCTTCCCACTTTAGGTCTAGCCAGAAATATCAGACTTCACAGGACCTACAGGATAGCAAAAGCTCTACAACNCCTGTGGGTCAGTGCCCTGGCCTAGTCTTGCTGTAGATGCCCTTGGCACCTGGATTGCTCTCCCTCATGGAGCAGCTTGTCTCCCTGACAGATACCATTGGGCTATCACTGCTACTATCACATTCATTTATGACTTACTTCATTTTTTGTGGAAATGAAGTAGCATTCCCACTGCTATGGGTTTGGACTCTGAAGACATTTCAATAAGTAAAGAATAAAGTGCAAAGCTCTACCTGCTATGCTACATTAATAATCAACCTGGGTTTTGAAAGCTTGCTTCATGAGGGAAGCAATTAGATGTGGATTTTGGGGGGATTTTAGCAAAGCTTCTGATACTGTCTCTCACAGTGTCCTTCTGGACAAATTGTCCAGCATACATATAGACAAGTCCATAATACGTTGGGTGAGCAATTGGCTGAGGAGCCGGGCCTAAAGTGTTATAGTAAATGGGGTTACATCAGGCTGATGGCCAGTTACCAGTGGAGTTCACCAGGGCTCAATTTTAAGGCCAGTGCTCTTTAATATTTTTCTAAATGATCTGGATGCAGAAATCGAAAGTACATTAAGTAAATTTGCCGATAATATCAAAATAGGAGGAGCTGTGGACTCCCTTGAGGGTAGAGAGGCCTTACAGAGAGATCTGGATAGACTAGAGAGCTGGGCAATCACCAACCGTATGAAATTTAATGAGAGCAAGTGCCGGAATCCCCACTGGGACGGGGTAATCCTGGTTATACATACAAATTGGAGATCGATAGGATGGAGAGCAGCCCTGCGGAAAGAGATCTGGGGGTTTGAGTCGATGGCAAGTTGAACATGAGTCAACAGTGTGTCCTGGCAGCCAAAAGGGCCAACTATGTCCTGGGGTGCATCAAGCACAGCATAGCTAGCCGGTGGAGGGAGGTGATTGTCCCACTCCACACTGCATTGGTGTGGCCCCACTTCAAGTACTGTGTGCAGTTTTGGGCACCTCAATATAAGAAGGACATCAAACTACTAGAGTGTGTCCAGAGCAGGGCGACCAAGATGGTGAAAGGCCTCGAGGGAAAGACTTAAGAAGAGTGGCTGAAGTCACTTGGTTTGTTCAGCTTGGAGAAGGCTGAGGGGTGACTTCATCGCAGTCTACAACTTCCTCAAGGGGGGCAGTGGAGGGGGAGGTGCTGATCTCCTCTCTCTGTGACTGCTGACAGGACATGAGGAAAAGGTATGAAGCTGTGTCAGAGGAAGGTCAGATTGGACATTAGGAAAAGATTCTTCACTGAGAGGGTGGTCGGTCACTGGAACAGGCTCCCCAGAGAAGTGGTCACGGCACCAAGCCTGTCAGAGTGCAAGGAGCATCTGGATGATGCTCTTTGTCATATGGTTTAGTTTTAGGTAGTCCTGTGAGGAGCAGGGAGTTGGACTTGATCCTTATGGGTCCCTTCCAACTTGAGATATTCTATGATTCTATGATCATGCAAATTATTATGCAAAATTAAGAATAAATATTATTATTGAGAATATTTTTTTTCTGTAGAAAAGTCTGTCAAAAAGCAACATTTAGTGTGCAAGAGTAGTTTTCTAGCAGAAGCATGAAAGCTACAGAGCTTTCAAATAGTGATCATAGTCATCCTGGGGAATCTCAAGTCCACTGAAAACTTCATTTTGGAGTTTAATATACACATGATCTTCTTTTAACTGATCAAACCTGATGAGGAAAGACACAAAGGTAATAAATACAGAATAATTAATGACAGGATGGCTAAAAGCTGCTGATGCAAAATTATAAAGCTTCAAGACATCCTTCCCACTTTAGGTCTAGCCAGAAATATCAGACTTCACAGGACCTACAGGATAGCAAAAGCTCTACAACGATAACAGCTCAGGCAGCCTCCCCAAACTTTTGTGCTGCTGGGGCTTCTGGTGATACATCTGCTTTTCTTGAGTTGTCTCTGGCCCTTTTTCACAGGTTGGAATGAGAGAGGACAGAAAGCTTCTTTGGGGAAATTTCTGACTTTCTCTCCACATATGTCCTCACTTTCTCTGCCTGCAAACAATGAGTGAATGGTTTCCTGCTTACAGGAAGCATAGTCTTCTCCACTTTTAATCTTTCCTTTATTTTTTTTTTGTTATGGAACACATTTTTTTTCAGTAATCCAGAACAAACACTTGGAAAGTAAAACTTGAGAGTCATTTTGTAGTTTTGGGAATGTTATCCTAGTCTTCCATGCCATTTTAGCAAATCCTGTTTTCAAATTATGACCCATTGGCTATAAGGATTCATGTATTAAGATGCTCAAAAGGACACCCAAACCATCATATGCTATAATTAATTGGTTTTGGTGGGCTTTGAGATGGACTGTTTTGAAATCAGAATGAAATTCAAGAGAAGAAAAAAAATGGTAGTCAGGATGATATGATTTTGATCCCCTAATATGAAACATCATCTTTCTAAATGTAGTCGTTGGTGATGAATCCAGGGTAGAATATAAGAAGTCCCAAACTAGGGCTATTTTCAATCCTTATTTCTGTTTTTCAGTGACCTTATGGTCACAGAAACTTCTACTGCCAGGTAGGAACTCTTTTTTTTGCTTTTTTACCGAGCTCCTGCACAGCAGAGATTTTTCCCTTAGCTCCTGTGAGCCTGACACAAAATACGTGTGTGAAAAGATGCTCTAACTGCAGCTTTTAAGAGTCTAATGTAGTTTCTTTGCCTGACCTTACATTTTCTGGCAAACAATTCACTGAAGTTCACTTTTGATCAATGTCATTGTCATTTCTAGGCTCATCTTCATTCATGAGTAATGGCAGAACCTCCTCTGGCACGATGCCAATGATTTGTGGGTACTGACTGCTTCATACAAGACCACAGTTCCACAGTTGACTACATTGAGAAATGCAACATAATACGCACATCACTTCTTTGGTCCTGCTAAGACAAGTGAAATAACATAATGCTACGTTGGCATCTGAGGAAGCCTGATGCTATGGTAACCTGCCACATGAAGCATCCCTCGGAAGTCCCCTTATCTGCAGCAGATGGGTATCAACTAAAGTCTCCAGCAACACACAGTCTCCACATAAACATTCATCGAAACCTTGAGTCAGTGCCCAGATGCACTGCAGGACTTCAGCTCCACAGTTCACATGCTCCAAAATGAAACATGTGGCTAAATTCGGACAAAGGAGGAATACTCAGAACCTGACAGGGCAGACTATAACAGAGCCAGCAAG
>VYZW01050089.1:345-12122 GCA_013401315.1 Balaeniceps rex
CAATGAGGCTTCTTTTTTTGAATATCTAATGTCTTTGAGGGTTAGGGTCTTCACAGGCAATATAAAAATAGAGTACATGGGGGAAAAACAAGCAAACGAACAATGTGTGAATAGAGGTGGAGCACCCCATTCAAACCCATTCAAAATTAGAATTTAAGCTTACTACATTAGCTATCAACCATTTCTGTTTTGGGATGTTTAAAGTGATTTTCTAGAAACAATTTATATGGCAAAGTATTTTTCCTAATAGAAATGTTATCAGAAGATATCTAACTTCAAGTAGCATCAAGCTGAGAGAAATTATCCAAGAATATCAAGATGGGAACTGGTTACAAATCACTGAAAACAAGGATTAGCATGGAAGTAGTTATTGAAGGCTTATTAACAGCAGGAATACTGACATATCTGAAATGAGTTAGTATGAACACAAGAATAGTTTGTAAGCATCAGGTAGATGCTTTCTTTGCTGGAATACTATGTCCCAAGTCAAAAAACTACAGAACTATACCATGTATAGCATACACAGTGTATTGAAAGAGACATACCATAAATGGGAGGGCAAATAGTAATAAAAAGGAAAGCAATATTTTTCTATTTTAGAAACGAAATAGTTATTTCTTATGTATAGCTTTTTGTGTACTACCCCTGCAGTTTCTTAGCAACACAGCCTTCTGAAACCTTGACCTTGAAAAGGGGCAGCATGTGGAAAGGGATGCAATTTCCTATGAACTCAAATTATGGAGTTAGGAAACTGGTCAGTAAATGACTGCCAAATAGAGGTATAGCAAAATGTTCTTTTTCAGCAAACAACTGAGTCAAAATACCTGAGCTCAATAACAGTTGTCTGCTAGCTTCCTTTTATCAAAAGGCTGAATATACTACTAGGCTCACAAAGAAGAACAAGACAAGGGAAAACAGACAAAAATTGCACAACTGAGCCTGTAGGGAATTTCAACAAAGATTCGTAAATATAAAGTAATATTTGAAAAGAGTGCTATGTCATGATCTCATTCTAGGTGAAAACTGTACCCAGTACAATACAAAAAAGGAAATTGGCAAATTTGGCTTTTTTGCTCATTCTTGAAATGAGCAAAATCTACTAAAAAGTGCTTTACTTGTTTTTTGTCAGAGACAAGCATACCTCAGGACAGTCAAACCCTTCACTGGAGGTTGAATGAGGACCGTATAACTTGCCTAGATAACAGTCACCTGTTCAAGTCTCATTTTCCTCTGACTACGCTACTCTGATTCTTCTATTTATCACATTCTATTTATGTGTTTTTACAGGAAAAACTCCATCAGTAAACCATTTCTTCTGCCTTAAGACTATAAAATCTATGAAAAAGGGGATAAATAAACAAATTTATTTTAAAATATGTTTACCTTTTTGTGGGTGGAGTAAAAATAAAGAAAATGAGATCCTCTTAGAAAATCATAGAAACTGAATCTCTGTTTAAATGGTCCAGTAAATATGGCTTTATTGCTATTCTTTTCTAAAATTCAGATGCTGAATCTAATATCTTAAGTCTTTTGAACAGATCCAGGTCAACATATTTGTGTAAATCCAAATAATCTGAGAATAAGAAAAAATTAACAGTATTTACGGTCATCTTCATAGATATCTGTCAGAGAACCAGACTCAAAGCACAATATCTGAGAGTACTAATCTGTACATCTAGCTTGAGCTCATATTGTTATTAGGAGTGGTTTTGGCTGTTACGTTTTGTATAACAATAAAAATATGCATTATCTAAATTTCTGCATTACAAATTTTTCAGTAAAACTTTCATTGGTTGCAATGGTAGCAGATACAGCACAGAGCTATTCAATTTTGTGGACTTTTGTATTCATAAACAGAATTCATATAAATGAAAAAAAAAAAGATACCTAATTCTAAACATTCTTATTTTGGGACAAAGGGTTAGAGCTGTGTAATGGAAAGTAAACATGGAGAAGTTCTGTACATGAAGAGAGCAATATTGAACTTGGTGCTTTCAGAAAGATCAGCTGAAAAACTTAACCCAGACAAGAAGCTGAGCTAGAAAAGAGTAATGAAAACATTTGAATGAAAGTTTTCTTAGCTTTTACTCAGTTATTTTGGGTAGAAATCTTCAATTTCCCATGACCAGGGTCATAATTTGCATAAACTGGGATAGAAGAGAGTTTATGTGAGAAGACATTGTGACTAATACACATGTGATGCTTGTAAGCATGGTTCATTTTTTTAGATTATTCTGTTAAAAGATAATTCTGCTAAAATACTGTAGGTGAGGTAGGAAGTCTAGTCTGTATGATTTCCTGCTATGTCAACTAGAAAATGGTCTGTATTTAGAAAATAGCATGTCACTCAGAGGTATGGCGAGAGTAACAGGATTAATGTTTAAAAAGCTTCTTAGGACTGTAAATAAGTGAGTTTATATTGTATTACACCTAGGCCATGAAAACAATCATCTAGTTTTAAATTATTTTCTCTATCCATAGATGCTTATACTGGACCATTTTCTTTGGCTGTAGCTTTTTGTGTTATTTTCTGCTGATGTCTCTGATTGTCTAAACTCTATGCAAGTATTTTTTCTGTACAGATTAGTGCCCATGAACCTCAATTAGTACCATGTTTGAAAGAGATTAATATGTTGTTCACTCTCCAATTAAGGTCATTAAGAAGGTGCTAAATAACGCACATCCACTAACGTGGTTATTCTCAGGATAACTACCTCCAGTTCAAAGTCGGAGTTTACCGTTAGCACGTCTACTCCAGTCTTCAATCTTTAAAACAGCACTACCATCTAAGACAATAATTTCTCTTATGTATAATTTACCCTTTTTTACTTTCTACAAAGTTTAATAGGAACTGTTTACAGTAGAAGGAATTTAAATTCTTAAACTGATGCTAGAGCTATGAGGAAATATATTATTTATTTGTAGGAAAAAAGTTTTATTTTGGGGTTATTTTTTTACTTCTAAACTTGAGAAATAAATAGGATGGCAATATAGAATTGTAACAATGAAGATTAATGTTAATTTTTTTCATCCCCTTTGATATCCCCTATACACTGTTTTCCAGCTCTGGCTTTTCACAGTCATTTCTATTTAAAAATCCAAGCTATTAAAATAAGTAGGTTCTGCTTCTGAAGAACATCGTAAGATAATGTTAAGAATGTCTTTCATGGTAACAACATAATTGGAAAAGGAAGGTTATTTGGTGATCAAGGTGATGAATTGTTTTTATTCTTGCTTTTATTTTGGATTTTTCTCTCAAGGATAAAATAGACAATTAAATCAATTTTTAGCCACCATGACAAGTATGATTTAAGATATATTTTTCTTTAGAATAATTTTCTATATGAATGGAAACAAAATTGGAATTTGAAACAAAAATGGCTTTCAGTGAGAAGAATACTTTCTTGGAGCTATCTTTTAGCACCTAACTCTCAAGAAGTCAAAACAAAAACATGTTTTCAACAATTAGTAGGTCACCCACTCTGCCTAATATTTAGAGATTACTGTTTCCTGGCCGGTTCCTGTGTTCTAGTGTAAAATTTCAACTCTTTCTAAGGTTGTCACCTCTGTGAGAAATAGAAGCTAGAATCCATTCACCCACTCAATAGTCTGGATGCCTGATCTGTTCATCGGTATTAAATGCTATGGGATTCTCCTCAATCCTCACCAAAATCCATTGAAGTCTATGAGGATAATTGCCTGAATGAATAGAGTGGTGGTATAATGGGAGAATTAAAAACGTAATTGTATAAATATTCTGTGTATATAGAACAATTACTTATATACAAGAATCAGGATATATAATAAGATCAACATGACATTAAGGTCTTCATTGCTTTTTCAATCACTTGTAATATTTTATTTTTAATATATTAAATCTTGAGCCTTTAAGGATCATATTTTCAATCTTTTTCTAGTAACTATTTTGGCCACAAATGTATCTTTAAACACCAAATTGGTTAGTTTGTTTTGGTAGAAACAGATGGCAAGCATGAATTATGAACAGCTCAAGAAAGATCAAACTTTGAGCTCATGTGCAAAGGAGGGTTTGCCTGCTTCTGATTAGAATAAGATGAGGCCATGTTATATTTCCAGGATTTATTGTAACGTGGAGCAAGTAACCCAAAACTAGGTTACTAAGTTAAGGAGTTGGTGCCTGCTTAAAATCAATGTTTCAAGCAGCAGATTACCAAAGTGCATTTATTTTTCCATGATCAGTAGAGATTAACATAATATATAAACATGTTGATAAATAGGTTAGAAAGTCTGTTACCAAATGTAGCAGACATTTTCCTACATAACTGTTGTGGTTTAACCCGGCAGGCAGCTAAGCACCACACAGCCATTCACTCACTCCCCCTCTTCCCCCAGTGGGATGGGGGAGAGAATTGGGAAAAAAAACAGTAAAATTTGTGGGTTGAGATAAAGACAGTTTAATAGGATAGAAAAGGAAGGGGAAATAATAATAATAATAATAATAATACACAATATAAGTGATGCACAATGCAATTGCTCACCACCCGCCAAATGATGCCCAGCCAGTTCCCAAACAGTGGTCGCCACCCCCCAGCCAACTCCCCCCAGTTTACATACTAAGCATGACATTATATAGTGTGGAATATCCCTTTGGCCAGTTGCCAGTTTGGGTCAGCTGTCCTGGTTGTGCCCCCTCCCAGTTTCTCACTGGCAGGGCATGAGAAGCTGAAAAGTCCTTGAGTAGTGCAACCACTACTTAGCAACAACTAAAACATCAGTGTGTTACCAGCATTATTCTCATCCTAAATCCAAAACACAGCACTACACCAGCTACTAGGAAGAAAACTAACTCTATCCCAGCCTAAACCGAGACAATCCTGCTCACTGCGGGGGGTTGGACTAGATGACCTCTAAAGGTCCCTTCCAACCCAAAGCATTCTATGATTCTATTCTATGAATAACTCTGGTTTCTCTGGAGGCTCTGCTTGCTTTTAGCAAACTACGAAGACAGAGACTATGTTTAGGACAATCAAGAAGGTCTCCACTGTAGGCAAGTGAATACAATTTTTGCTGTTATTAGTAAAAGGCCACAGGCTTCTTATGGACCAGAAAGAGCAAGGCCTCAGGTATAGAAACACAGAATCATAGAATGCTTTGGGTTGGAAGGGACTTTTAGAGGTCATCTAGTCCAAACCCCCAGCAGTGAGCAGGGACATCTTCAACTAGATCAGGTTGCTCAGAGCCCTGTCCAACCTGACCTTAAAGGTTTCTAGGGATGGGGCCTCCACTACCTCTCTAGGCAACCTGTTCCAGTGCTTAACCACTCTCATTGTAAAAACGTTCTTCCTTATATCTAGCCTAAATCTCCCCTCCTTTAGTTTAAAACCATTAGTCCTTGTCCTGTCACAACAGGCCTTGCTAAGAAGACTGTCCCCATCTTTCCTATAGGCCCCCTTTAAGTACTGAAAGGCTGCAATAAGGTCTCCCTGCAGCCTTCTCTTCTCCAGGCTGAACAGCCCCAACCCTCTCAGCCTGTCCTTGTAGGAGAGGTGCTCCAGCCCTCGAATCATTTTTGTGGCCCTCTTCTGGACTCGCTCCAACAGCTCCATGTCCTTCTTGTGCTGAGGGCTCCAAGGCTGGACGCAGCACTCCAGGTGGGGTCTCACCAGAGCCAAGTAGAGGGGCAGAATCACCTCCCTCCACCTGCTGGCCACGCTTCTTTTGATGCAGCCCAGGATACGGTTGGCCTTCTGGGCTGCAAGCGCATACTGCTGTCTCATGTCCAGCTTTTCTTCCACCAGTACCCCCAAGTCCTTCTCTGCAAGGCTGCTCTCAATCCCCTCATCTCCCAGCCTGTATTGATATCGGGGGTTGCCCCGACCCAGGTGCAGGACCTTGCACTTGGCCTTGTTGAACCTCATGAAAGTCACACAGGCCTACCTCTCCAGCCTGTCCAGGTCTCTTTGAATGACTTCCCATCCCTCGGGCGTGTCAACTGCACCACTCAGCTTGTTGTCATCTGCAAACTTGCTGAGGGTGCACTTGATCTCACTGTCTATATTGTTGATGAAAATATTAAACAGCTATATTAAATAGCCTGGGCTTGCCTTGCTCTGAGTTGGGTTTACTTATTTTGAGCAATTGGCTGGTTGTTCTGAGCCAGGGTTTGGCAAAGTGAGTCTGAGTTGAATGGCAAGATAAAAATTAAGGAATCAATCCTCTTGAGATATGTAATGTAAAATAGTGTGAAAAAAAGATCCAAAGTTCTTAAAAGTTACAGTTTAATCACCAACCCAGAAAGATTTTTGGAAGAAATTTAAGACTTATTGTTGATAAAATGTAACCTGTCCTTTCAAGACAATAAACTGTTATAAGATTAGAACTAGTTCAGAATATCTTGATATAGACATCCAGATAACAGGGTAGTCAATAACATACATGAAAAGATTAGCATTTACACACTAAATAACATATTTTCATTAAAGGACATAATCAGGGATACCTATCTGTCTGTCTATACACACATTCCCACCCTCTGCCAATGAAATATGCCCTATTGTAGAAATATATACACATTTATACATAACCTTATGGACCATAAAAGAAACTGAAATTGATTAGTACCATTAAACCAGTGAAAACTTACTGCAATAACTCTCCAAGACGATACTTGTCTATTTCCTTGAGAAATTAGAATTGAAAAGTTATTAGGGGTAAGATAAACACCAAAGAAGCTGAAAGTGTTCTTAGAAGTAATAATGGAAGGAGATATTTTTTCCCTTGAATTTGACCCTTATGCAGGAGAACGTGAATAGATCCCCAAAATGGCCTGGAGGCCGGTTATGGATCAACAGGAATTTAACAGGAGCCTGTGGATAAGTAGATTGAGGATGACCTGAATCTTCTGAGTCTTGGCTTATGTTTACAAGGTATTTCCCTAACTGAAAAACAATGAAACAACTTTTTTCATTTTGTCATTCTTTACACATATCTGTGTATCTGCTTTGAAAAGTACCCAGGACCCTACTTTTCAAAGCAAGGAATAGATTATTGCATGATCATATAATTCAAACAGTAGGACATTAAAGAACAAAAAGCAAGCAAATTAGATGACATAGATGACATTCATAATAGAACTGAAGGGTCCTAGCAAAAATATATTTGTCGATTTTTGCATAAGTCTCAGGAATCTCTAGAAAAGTTTGAATTAATTATTATGTACACTTTTATTTATGGACTAGATTGACTTCTTGTGTTGTGGCTGGGCTTCCTCTCTTATCACTTAAATTAATCTGCTCTAGGAATAAGGCTTTTTGTCTTCACGTTGAACACTTAGAGAAGATTTCTCAAGACATAGTTATTGACAATATTAGCCTTTAAATTGACTGCAAAAATTTGTTGTTAACCAGAGTCTAATACATTTCAATTATTCAAGAGTCTTCCGCATTTTGTTTGTTATACTGCTAGTCACTTTATTTGATTTATTAGTTCCCAGGAAGTAAGAGCTAGGTAAATTTATCAAATATATCCAGCTATGTAAATTGTAAACAAGTGTAACAATGAGAACAATACATGTTTTATAAAAAAAGAAAAAATACAGGGTTTTATTACAAAACTAAGAGTTAAAAAATATAAGCACAATGCAAGAAAAATACAGACCAGTGCTATGGGTCTTCATGCATTTTTTGAATAGCCGTCCCAGATCAAACTCTTTCTACCTTTTCCTTCCTCACAACTCATTTTTCCCCTCTCTTGTATCACCACCTAAACTTTGCTGTAATATCCATTTGTGAGGCTATGCTGTGAGTTTGATTATGGATCTGATCTTGCTAATTTTTAAATATTTTTTTTTTGTTTGAGTTCTGTGTGTTTATGGGTTCTCCAACCCTAGTAAATCTGTTTCATAAACTAATTCATTACATGAATGAATAAATTTTATTATACTGTTTAGGTTGGTATATATAAATGTAGGTATGAATGTACATATAGGAATATATGGAATTATTTATGTATCTATGAATATACAATATATATATTACACCTGCAGAGAAAGTGTAGGACTGAGCAGTGAAGTAAATTTGGGATACATATATAGGTATGGCTGCCATATACAAAGACTTATTTTTTAAGATATACTGAGCAGAAAATTACTGTCACCATCACTTAAGAATTTTAGCTTATAAAAACTGACATGAAAATACAGTCTTATTGAATCTACCAGTGTTAGTCTTACTACAAGCAACCTCAGAAAAGAAATTAACATGTCTTTATTTTGTCTGGTGAGCTTTCTCTTAGACTGCGTTTACTTCATTAACAATTCCCATACTTTCATCTTCTCAATCTTCAAATTGTCCAGTGATGTTTCTTTTTTGTTACTGCTGCAAGTGAAGATTCAATGACAGATCACTTTCATCAAAGAAATCTGAGATGACTACAGTCTCTTCCAGTTTTGCTCTGTGGGATTTGGTTTCCCTTTGGCATGACGCCTCTGGAGTTTATACTGCTGGTGCTTCAGTACACTCACTTTCATTGAAATGGGTTTACTTTATAACTAAATATTAAATAGCTTTACAATACTAAAAATTGTATTTTATCAAGCACACAATCTTAGTATGTTTTTTGCTCTTCACAGAAACCATATATATCAATGGTACAAATGGTAGAGCTGTCAAGCATTTTGTTCAAACTATTTTATCCTGAACTGTCAGTGTCAAAACAACGCATAAGGGACTTTGGATTTAGAATAAAGTATTAAAGTTTAAACACCTGCTGATATATGGCTGCTTTGAAAAATGGAGAAAAAAATTGCCATATATAGGAGTGACCTTCTATGATGAGATATATTGCCCAATCAACTGCACTGTTTTTTTCCCCAAAAGATGAAAATGAGGATAAAAAGAGCCCAGGCTTTCATGTGATGTAGAATGCTTGTGAGATGAAATGCAACATGAAACTTGAAATGTTTCAT
Organism: Balaeniceps rex; assembly: GCA_013401315.1. Taxonomy (NCBI): domain Eukaryota; kingdom Metazoa; phylum Chordata; class Aves; order Pelecaniformes; family Balaenicipitidae; genus Balaeniceps; species Balaeniceps rex. Next base: position 9,290 of record VYZW01050089.1, read on the forward strand.
ATTTTTTCTACACAAAAAAGGTGTTGTTTTTTGTTTGGGTTTTTCAATATTTCAATCTAAGTGAAATGAAGCACAGCCAATGCATTTTTGTTTTCTTTTTTCTTACTTAAAATTTTAAAAAGTCAGAGAAAATTAGATCTCTCTAACTTTGATTTTGATAAAATCTAACGTCAGTTCAAAATTCCCAATCAGTTTAAATGTATTGCTTCAAATCCAGGCGTGAGACTGAATACAGATAATAAAGCTGTAATTCCCATATTTTGTCCTTAGCATATATATATACTACTACAATTTCTTTTCCTTTTATGATTCTTCTTACAACATCATGATTTAATAGAACTCAGTTTAGTCTCCTTATGATTCAACACATTAAGAAATAAATGAATATTTAAAATGTTACTTTTTTAATCTCTTCACTTTTTACTAGACATCAATAGTAATTTACAAAAATTCTGCCTGCTCTCTTCCAGTTATTGTAACAGGTTTTATTATAAATCACTGTGTTCATGTTCTGCAATACAGTATGTTCATAACTGAGTTAGAACATCATGACCATATGCCCAGCACTGCAGGGAAAGTCTATCTGATATTGGAGGTAAGATGGAACAGAAACTAAATTATTGTCAGAATTACTAAAGACTGAAAGCTCTATTTTATGACAAAGAACAACCAAGATTTTATGTTAATTGGTTAAAAGATTTAAGCAGTGAGCCATACTCTCAGAATAATCAAAACTGCATATAACATGTACATATTAAAATAACATTAAGGAATGCTGTTGGTTTTGTTTGTTTTTTTCCCTAACACTTTTATTTGACAAATGAATATTATAATTAATTCTAAACACGAACAATGTAAATCATAAACACGGAACGGGAGATTGCACCTTTTTAAAGCTGCAAATAGAATTTAACAGATGAAAATCAGTCAAGTTTGTTATTCTATTCACAAGGATGTAAATTCTTCATCAAATTTTATTACCAGACTGACAATATAATTTAACTGTAGCACTTAAATGGTAATTAAACCATCAAATGTTCACGCTTGGTAGTTAGGTGTTATCATTTGTTGTGGTTGTGTTATCCATTATGGTGGCATAAGGTACACAGGGAAATTTCCTCTTTTCTATGGTAATAGAGCACCCTAAACAGGAAACTATGTCCCTCTGTTCTGAACTGTATTTGCCAGCTTGCTGGCCAATGAGCATGAAAAATTATTTTATTTGAAATTTTTTCTATATTCTTTGAAATAATCCTAATTTTTTTTGCCTAAAAACTGTTCTTCATTGGCATTTTTTACACCTTACTGTCCATAGCCTGCTAGCTGGTATTATAATTAATCTGCACTAAATAATTCAGTACCATTATAGCTCCTGAGTTGCCCTTTTGATAACCTTTGACTAAGGAAACACATTTGCAGTTTATTTTCTATCTGCCACACAATTTCAAACTCAAGGAAGCACTTTGAATCTCACAGGTACCTGATGCCCTTAATAGCTTTAAGGAACTTCATTTAAAGGCTCTGGGAGTTCATGAGTAGTTGGAGGTGTTAGACAAAAAAATATGAAACAATTATTATACAAACAAATGTTACATGAAGAAATGGAGCAAAACATGCTACAAAAACTCACAAAAGTAAACATTAAAAGATCAGAAGAAGGTGATGGTCTCCAGTAAAAAGATAAATTCACCATTAATGGAAAGAAATCTATTGCAAAAAAGGTTTCTAAAATCCATCTCAATTCCAAGCTTATTTTTTGATGGGTCTTGTGAGCTGTCTATGTCATGCATATTGGTTCTGATGTGGAAAACATATCTTCAACAGTGAACCGTTATCTGCCCAGCCACTGTATTTTTTGTTACTCCGTTGAAAGGAGTTTGAAATTAGCGATGGGTAATCTCAGGGACAGGAGTCCAGCCAACTGCTTTTTTATTGTAAACAGACAGTATGACAATGGTTGAAGATCCTTGACCTGTGAGTGCTATCAGCTTTAATTTTAATCACTGTGGTCAGCATTATGACAATACCTCAAAAAACACAATATAATTTGTAACAATTAATAATGTAACAAATTCTTATCTATACTTAACAAAAACTTATCTAATATTATTTCATAAGAGCATGGGAATAAAATATATAAGTTGGTTTTGAGGTATTTATGTCATATTTTATGTCTTATGTTTATGAAATATTTTCATTACTTTCCAGGGACTTGATGCAAATCAGTTGATGATACATCCCTAAGAGAAAAATATTCACTACTTCTAAGGCAAGAAAAAAGATTGAAAACACAATAATTCAGTGTTAGCTGTAAATTAGCTTATTAATAAAAACTAAATACTGATTATAAACATCCATTGTCTTCAATGTTCTTAAGTGTTAGATGTTCAGTGGTTGCTCTGTCATGTTTTCTGCCTTTAGTAAAATGGCTGAAGGTATTCCAAAGTCTGGAGTAACGTGGTATTTTATTTTACCTGCTCTTTTCCTCCAGAAGATACAAGGAAACTGTCAAAATTCTTACTATTAAATTAAACTCCCCATTATTTTTCTGCAAGCCAGAGAGTCCTTCTTATTACTGCAAGTCTTTCAAAAGCACTTATTTCTTTATACTTGCAACCAAATCTGCAACCTCTCTCTTTAATGGAGACCTTTTGTTTCCTCTTAAATATTCCATGTAATACGATATTTACTCTTTTCCTTATGTTGTAGTCTCCTGACTTGCCACACTCTTTGGAAGTAAAAAATGTCTTACTATGCATTTTTTGTTGTGAATATTTAAGATATGTTCAGATAAATTTACAATTAGGTAATTATATTATAGGCAACATAGTTG
>VYZW01050090.1:0-18499 GCA_013401315.1 Balaeniceps rex
AAACAAGTGATGCAACCGCTCACCACCCACCGACTGATGTCCAGCCAGTCCTTGAGCAGCGGTCGCTGCCCCCCGGCCAACTCCCCTCAGTTTATATACTGAGCATGACGTCATATGGTATGGAATAGCCCTTTGGTCAATTTGGATCAACTATCTTGGCTGTGCCCCCTCCCAGTTTCTTGCGCACCTGGCAGAGCATGGGAAACTGAAAAAGAAAGTCCTTGACTAGTCTAAGCACTACTTGGCAACAACTAAAACATCAGTGTGTTATCAGCATTCTTCTTACACTAAATCGAAAACACAGAACTATGCCAGCTACTAGGAAGAAAAATTAACTCTCTCCCAGCTGAAACCAGGACAATCAGTTAATACTGACTTGAAAGTATTGTTCAGACTTTAAAGGCATTGCTTGATAAGATAGGAAAGGGCAGCAACATTGAAAATTGAATTCCATGGATATACACACTGTTTAATTATTAGATTACTCCATCTTCTCCAGTTATTTCTCTCCAAGACAATGTCCAGTTTGTATGATTCTGGGGATACTTTATTCCAGGAACTGTTCCCAGAAGGCAGTGTTTTTACCTTCTTTCCACAGTCCTCCAGCACTATTCCAGCAGACTTTGCACCTTCCTGCCCTCATGACACATCCAACACATGAACCACATACCTTCAATGTCATTTCATAAAAACAGCACTCAGTTGGGCTGTGACAGCTTCACATTATTTAAACACTCTTAAATGAACAACTTGCAAAAGTAGTAATTAAGACACAGAAATTCAGGAGCTCAGTATGGGACTGAAGAACAAGTGCTGTGTGATAGTCCACTCTAGGTGTGTCCACATTAGCAATATGGATGTTTCAGTCTCCACAACTTAACAAGAAGATCAGGAACTCTCTAAACCTAATGTATTTAGCAATACCTGTAGCATATAAAGCAGATTCTGGACCCAAGCTGAATGTTGTTACACACATGATCATTTTAGTGTGGAGGTTAGGCTAATCCTTTCCATATACAAGCATGATTTATCACAATAAGAATGACTGTATAGACAAAGGTTTGGTTCCCTTTATTACACATTTCTAATTACTTCCTTGAGCTATTGTCCACTCTGTAAAGAAAAAACAACTGGAAAGATGACCTAAATCATGGCAGGGAATGGCTGAAGTCTACTATCAAAGCTGTGCCAGAGACATATTTAATTTACTGCTAGAACTGCAAAGTGGGTTCCTGTTTTTGAGAGGAGTCATAGGATCATTAGGAGATTATCAGTCATTGTGGGCAGAGATATAATTCTTAATTACAATCTGGAAAGTAATAAAATATAAATAAATTATGGTGTATCTTATAAAACTCTTACATTACAGGCTAACCTAATGCAGCACAGCTTTCCCCAAGCCACATTTTTATTTAACTTTATTACCAAAAGAGAAGAGCTGAAAACCAGCTGCCTCATTTCTCTTTATTGACTTAAAAACTAGGTTATAAGTACACACATATGTAACAGGGATGGGATGTACATGCATATTTGTTTAACATTTATTTTTCTTCTAATATATTACTGCAGCAAAATATTTGTGACAAGAAAATCTTAATTATTTCAGATACTCAAAAATATTATCATTAAAATTACATGTATAATTCACAGAAAATGGAAAATACAATTCTTTTTACTCTCTTGATGAGATTCACCTTACGTGTTCGACATCTTTATTGTAGTTAGCTCTGTTTGAGATAGTTAGCTTGGGTCCTTTTTATCAATTAATAGAAATAGGCACTTTCTGGACACAGTTCACCTGACCATTATAGACCTTTACCTTAGGCTAAGATGAGTCATCTAACAGCTAAAAAATAAGTAGCTTGGCTTTCGAGGAATTCTGCACCTGTGTTTACACTCAGGGCTCTCATATGGAGATATGTTACTCTATCTTGGGTAAAGTCAGTTCTGCTGACCTTAATCTGAACGAATAAATTCATTAAAAGTAGGAGTATGTTAGCTTGGGATAGGTAAGAATTTTCAGATAATCACACATTTTTGTCCAAATTGAAACAGGTTTAAGTGTATCTGACTTAGAATGAAGACAGATGAATTATCTGAACCTGTTACATGAACATGATGTTACATGAACATTTGTCCTGGGGTCTACAAGTAACAGAATGATGAGGTGAAAGCCATTGAGACAATTATTATGGAGAAAATAATAATTTTAGTCATTAATACTAGGAGCTGCACCTTTCTACTCAAATAAATTTGTTAGTCAAAATTTTCTTTTAGTCCCTACCCCCTGCCCACATTTTTTGGTACATGTATGAGGAGAGAAGGCTCATGGTGGAATACACCGAAGTAAGGCTTAAATAGATATTTATCCAGGGTATGCACCTGTGCATAGTAAGTTCTTCTAGGTACCCCAAAACCTCAGTATGCTGTTGTACCTGAATTGATTATTCCTGCTTAGAAATAAGACTAATTGTTTTGGGTGCAATGCTTTTATGTCCTGGTTATATAACCTCTGGGTCCTGGATTATAATTATTTTGGTGCTTCATTTTGTTTATGTGCTTATTCAAATCTACTCATACTATATCTAGCTAAGATCTGCAGTGCACTGGATAGGTCTCAGAGGATATTAACTCTAAAGAAGCCCCAGAAACCGTTGTAAGAAAGTGCAACGGGGAAATATACACATTGTATTATTTAACTTTATACACTTCTTTTGACCAAAACCAAATCACATGTCTAAGTACAATGCATCTTTGCTTCTTACTACTTCACTACTATGTATTCCTGGAACTGTAAAACACAGATTTGTTAATTTCTGACAATAGAATGTGATAAAGATATTGTGCTATCCCAGGAATCAGCCTGAACCTGGAAGGAAGACTGGAAAAGGGGAAAAGAAGTCCTGTGCTGAGAAATTAATTACAGCAATAAAGAGAAAAAGGCATTCAAGGCCTATAGATTATCCACTGAAGGATTAGCACTAAATTGTCTTCAGCAGCAGCTCTCGTAATTCAAACACACCTTCAAGCACTAATTGAAGCATAGAAACAGTGCACCCTGAGGAACATGTATGATCACACAGACCTGAGGAGGCCCAATGGATCAGCGCATCTGGTGAAAATCTCTAGGTAGTAAGATACAACACCATGTCATACTTCGACTCCATATCCAAAAACTTAATTTTCAACATTTTCAGTCCTGCTATTTCAGTACTTACATTGTGACAAAGCTATTTTCCTATGCTTTCCTAGTCTATAGGCATTTCCACCCCAAAAATTGTAGAGATTGGATTCCTAAAAGTCTTTCTGTAGAATCACTTAAGGGTGCAGTATAAACCAGTATGAGGCACATAAACACAGCTCAACTCACACATAATTGCTCGCTTCATCTCAGTACTCCCCTGCCCTGGTCCTTGGCTTCCTCTTTCTCACCCCAAGGCCCAAAGTAGCCTACTTGGGCAGAAGTGCTGGTGCTAGAACACCTGGTCCTGTATGTAGTCTGTGATTGTTGTGAAAAAACACCTAAGTAACACTTTTTACATTTATGTTTCAAGTTGGCTAGCTACTAGGAAAGCAATAATAACATAATGAGTAATAAGGAAAAGATTTTGAATGCTAGTGGATGAGGGTGAGAGGAGCAAGCAAGAATCATTGCTGACTGACACACTCCTGGCTGACACTGCTCACCTGCTGCCTGGTGGGTAGAGTACAAAGGTGCTTATTGCTCCCTTCATCTCCCCATGCCTCTTAGACAGATGCAAGCTGCATGAAATGGACCTCTGGTGGAGCCTATACCTATACAATCTGTTTCAAATAAAAAGAAATCCTTGAAGCTTACAGATAAAATACTCAATTTAGAAGAAGCAAAGTTCAAAAATTCAGTATGGGTAGCTCTCCTGGTCTCTAGAGGACACAGACTTTAAAAAACTAGAGAAAGAAAAAGAAAGAAAGAAAAAGTAATCGACCTGAACAGGAGACAGTAAGAGCAGAGGGAATGAAGATAAGGTCCTTGAAGATACTAACTACTTCCAAGCTTAAAAAAGATAAAAGGAAAGGCTGGCTTTAAAGCAGACTCACTGCAGAAAGTAAGTGATACTATAAACATGAATAGGAGTGAGGCACTATGAGAGCACTGACATGTATAATGTGTAAGCTAGAGAGAAGGGGTTCAACTCCTTCAAATAAATTTCATCAGGTCAAAAAAAAGCCATCTAAAAAACCTCACTAGCTCTGGAGGAAAAAAGAAATGGTAAGTAACTGACCAAGAAATCAATATCTACAGGCAATAGTCTAATAAAGTCCTTGACTAAAAGACTAATAGGAGGAAAAGACCTTCCTCTATCAGATCTTAATAAATAACTTAGTTTGAAAATAATCAATATGTTAATACTTATGTCATGTTTCTGTTGGGTTTTGATTATCACTGGCAAGTTCCAGATTTAGCTTCTTGAGCGGAATGACTGACCGATCATCAGCAGTGTTCCTCAGGGCTCAATCCTAGGGCCAGTTCTGTTCAATATATTTGTATATGATCTGGATGCAAGAGTTGAATGCACCATTAGCAAGTTTGCTGATGATACCAAACTGGGAGGTGCTGTTGAGGGATGAGAGGCCTTGCAGAGGGATCTTGATAGATTGGAGCACCGGGCAATTATCAATGGGATGAAATTTAACAAGTCCAAATGCCAGTTTCTGCACCTGGGATGGAGTAACGCCAGGCACAAGTGTAAATTGGGAGAGGAGTGGCTGGACAGCAGCCCTGCAGAAAGGGAAATGAGGGTGCTGGTTGACAGCAGGCTCAATATGAGTCAGCAGCGTGCCCTGGCAGCCACGAGGGCAAACTGCATCTTGGGGTGCATCAAACACAGTATAACCAGCCAGTTAAAAGAGGTGATTATCCCGCTGTATTCAGCGTTGGTGCAGTCTCAGCTTAAGTACCGTGTTCTAGGTACCCTACCACAGTTCTAGGCCCCACAATTTAAGAAGGATATTAAGGTACTTGGATGTGTCCAGAGGAGGGCAACAAAGCTGGTGAAAGGGCTGGAAAGCATATCCTATGAGAAGTGGCTCAGGACTCTGGGTTTATCTAGTTTGGAGAAAATGAAGCTAAGGGGTGACCTCATTGCTCTCTACAGCTTCCTGAGGNTCTCAGCTTAAGTACCGTGTTCTAGGTACCCTACCACAGTTCTAGGCCCCACAATTTAAGAAGGATATTAAGGTACTTGGATGTGTCCAGAGGAGGGCAACAAAGCTGGTGAAAGGGCTGGAAAGCATATCCTATGAGAAGTGGCTCAGGACTCTGGGTTTATCTAGTTTGGAGAAAATGAAGCTAAGGGGTGACCTCATTGCTCTCTACAGCTTCCTGAGGAGGGGAAGTGGAGAGGGAGGCGCTGATCTCTTCTCCCTGGTATCCAATGCCAGGATGTGTGGGAATGGTTCAAAGCTGCATCAGTCAGGGAGGTTCAGACTTGATATTAGGAAACATTTCTTTACTGAGAGGGTGGTCAAACACTGGAACAGGCTTCCTAGAGAGGTGGTTAATGCCCCATGCCTGTCAGTGTTTAAGAGGCATTTNNNCCTTTTCTCCCCTCTCCTCTCCTCTCCTTCTGAATCTGCCCAGATTGTCAGTGACTGAGACAAACCAGACTGAACCTTCCAGCAAAGGAAGTGAAAAGAAAAGAACAAGTGCAGGAAATAAAATAACAATATACATATAGAATATACATTTAGCAGACAAGGTGACAATTGGCAATAAGTCAATTACATTCTTTCTCCCCATTATGTGAAGAGAATGAGAGTCTTTTTATTTTCTTGGTGAAGAATGCCGTAATAGATAATTACAATTACTCTTCCTTTAGCACTACTCAGTTCAGTTTCCTGACCCAACCATAGCACTGATTTTTGAGTTTCTAGCACTTATTCTACATTTGACATTGAAAGAGTAATCCATTTTTCTCTACTAGCTTCTTTATATACAAACTGCTTCTCTTCCCTAATCAACTCATCCATCACCCTTCCTTGCATCTATTCTTTTCTTAGTGGGGAGAAAAGGAACTTCCAGGGCACATGTCATCTCATCATAAGGTAGGTAACCATGAAGAGTCAAATGAACTACACTTGAAAATAACCTGTTTAGCTCATAGACAATGAAATGAGTGCAGGATGACTAGATTTTTCTGTAGTTGATACAGTTTGCATCAGTTAAGCATTGCCACTTATGAGCTGTGGTGTGGGAAACTGACATACAGACCAGGTTTTACAGTAGTGATAGTATTTGGAGTTACAGAGACAAGAGGCTGAAACTGAGTGTCTTTCTGAGGTTTGCAATTTTATGCTATGGCACTCAAGTCTTTTTGTGTAATAGCTCTGGTTGTTTACATCCTGTAAGCACCTTTAAATGTCTCAGCTTCTTCCACCATTAGGTTGCCGCATATCTCAAGCAAATGTAAGAAATGGACTAACAAACAAACAAAAATCCCACTTAATTTTGTTTATTCAAATCATCTTCTTTAAAAAAGTGCATTCAGCTTAAACAGGGATTTGTGACTCCAATAAAAGAAACCAAAACCAAAAACAAACCCCCAAAACCCAGCCCAAGCCAAAATAAAACAAAAAAAAAAAAAACAGGAAACTAAGCCAGACCACTGCTTACCTCAGTAAATACAGTCAGCCAAAAAAAGTGATTAATTAAAACACTGGTTGTCATGTCATCCTTCCTTTGTATTATATTTCATGGAGGGAATGAATAACAAACCAAACACGGGTTAAATAGGTATTTTTGTTTTATTTAAAAATAAAAAGTACAATGCAAAAAACCCCCAAAACATTCTTGGTAATGGAGTGAATAGGTTTTCTATTAGATTCATGTCATTTATGGTCTCTGTCTTGATAACTGAAAGTATTTCACCAGATCAGTATTTAAAGAACTGTTTTTTCTTAAAGAGAGTATATTTCCATTTTCTATTTTTTTTCTTCAATAGAATACTTATTTTTTTCTTTTTTTTTCCCCAACAGAGTACTTATTTAAGTAAATTGAATAGGATTTTGCCATACCATTCCCCCAATGTCAAGCTATAACGACATGTTTTAAGATTGAATATTTTACTGTCTTCAGAATATACTGGCACAGTCTCTGAAGAACTGTCAATAAGGTATATAAATAATTATGCATTAACTCTGATAATGGTGGAAGTCTTTTCACCTTGACAGGAATCTTCAGTGCTCTGCTGATCTGCTGTTATCATCATGCCTTAATACACATCTGGGTGAACTTGTTTTGCTTTTTCTCCTTCCCTCATTCCTCCCTCTCTGTTAAGTCCTGAGATGTTTCAAGTACATAAAGTTAGATGGGATGAACTTAAACTTTGATTAAGGTAATCTAACAGGAAGTCAATCAAGTTTGGGAACTGAGATCAGACTCTGCAATCTTAGTTGACACGTGATCCTTGCTTTTCTAAGAGTTCTGCATTAATAGGGTATTATTTCATGAAAGATTCCCTTGAAATTTTAATTCATAGTCAAGTTCAAGAAGTCCATATATGTATTACTGAAAGACCGAACAACAGAGCTTCTTGGTGTATTTTTGGAATAACTAACTATTTGTAATTAAATATTTGGAGATAAAAAGGTATCCCTTTTTTTTCCTTTTGTTCTTTAAAGTTTTGTTTATTTGTGCCACATAGTATTCTCTTCTGATTCTCTATAAATCTCAATCTTTTTTCTTCATGCTCTCTTATTTTTTATTACAGAAAGCAACATAAGTTTTGCAATTGACTTAAATGAATAAACTACCAAGCCCACATTCTTGATCCAACTGTTGGCCCTATTGTTTGCTGATCTAAAAAAAGGTCAATTAATAGATGCAACCAGTAAAAGTTAATTATAAATAATACTATGAACAGGAAAAAGAAATCAGGATACATTTTAAAATGCTCATTGAACTATTCCTCTTATAAACAACTTTTGACAGCTAGTCTAGCTGGGTGTGAGTCTAACAGAATAAAAATGACATTTTATGTTCTTTTTTGAATTATTTTTATCTTGATTTCATTATCATGAAAGCTCTGGTGATCCTGAAGTACAACAAATTGCAGTTTGGAAGCACAGCTGCAGTTACTGAAGAAGAATGAATTATAACTCAAAGGAGTTTCCAGGGTCATTGAGGACAGGTTACTACCTCACATATTCATTTTCAGAGGTTCAGAGAACATATTTTTAAAACAGGGCTCTTGTTTTCATCCTTGTTTATCCAACAGGAAAATTTTTCAGGCTCTCATTGTTCTGCTGATTGGAATCCTTCCTAAATTTTCAGCCTAAATTTATTTACAGATGTCTTATACCTGTTTATTTTTTTGATGACATTGGACTTAAGTTTAATGATTAATTTTGCCTTTCTGAAGTATTTTTATTTGTTTATATTAAACTGTCTTTATTTATATCTGCAGCTTCCCTTTAAGTCTGTTCAAATTCGATTTTATTCTAGTTAAACAAAGGTAATCAAAACAAAGCATATGTAAGTTTCTATCAGGGCTTTATAGACTGAAATTTATACTTTTACTATGTATACCTTCAGTGACACATCCTAGGATCACTCTTTACTTTTACATATATCCTTCCTGTAGTTGATTAGGCATCCATGAAACTTTCTCTTCCTCTGTTACTTCTGATGAGTGAGATTCTAGATCACAGACGATAGTCTTGCTGTTATACTCCAGTTGCATAATATTACACTTGTCATTAAAATTATTTTCTTTCTGTTAATCAAATCCTCATTCAGAATCATAATTTATGTCCAAAAGAAATCACATGGATATTTTCATAGATTGTTCAATGTCATATTCAGTTAAACCCAAAGACCCAAAGACTTTTTTTACTATTCAAATCATAGAGTGATACATCACAGCAAATCATATAGAAGTTTCATCATGGAAAAAAAACATTTTGGTAGGTATTAGATCATTTATTTCATCGTGCTTAGCTTTGTACTGAGAACTATTATAATTTCAAAGCTATATTAGCCTGAGTATAAATATTTGAGCAATATAATTACACTAGATTCTACTGAGGTTTTGTGCACTTACATAAGGTCAAACATAGCCATGACTTGAACAACTGAACAGACTACTCTGCTCCAGGAGTAGAGAAACACTTTCGATTATGGTATTCCTTCAGTGTGTCTGCTGCTCTTGCATCACACATTGTGCAATCATTGAAATAATTCCACTAAATAAAATGTTTCTAGAAAAGCAGTGAAACTGCAGTGTTGCATCAGCCTAAAGAGATCTGTAACTCCTGAATACTACAGCAGCCAAACCTCTCTTCTTTTTCTTCATCCAGTAAGATGATAAAACATAAGGATAAAGTGCAATGTCCTTACACTAAATACATAATAAACTTGGTTTAACTTTTCTCTCACATGGCATTGGCCATAAGTAAAGACATTTAATACTGCCAGCTCTTACTAGAGAACACAGAAATATCTTCCTTAGAGATGTCTTGGACTTGATAGAGAAAGGTTTTTGGCTATTCACTGTGAAATTCCACAGCTCTTCCTTCTCAGCATGCACTCAACTTTCTTACAGTTTAATTTTATGTCTGAGGATATATACAAATAGCAAGAGTCTTTGCCTGTTATTTTACTATGCAGTCTTAAAATGAAAACAAATTAATTTTAAGTTAGTGGAGATGGAGTTCATTAAAAAGATCAAGAAGGATTTTTTTTTTTTTACCATGTTCTTATCCAGAATAATTTTTCAAGCTTATTTTAGAAAATTGAAGTATACTTGAAGGGTATTTTAATAAAGGACTGTTTTGGGATTGTATGGCAAGGTTTTGGTAGTGGGGGGGCTACAGAGGTGGCTTCTGTGAGAAGCTACTAGAAACTTCCCCCATGTCAAATAGAGCCAATGCCAGCCAGCTCTGAGGCGGACCTGCCACCGGCCAAGACTGAGCCAAAAGTGACAGTGGTAGCGCCTCTGTGATGATAACATATTTAAGAAAGCGGGGGGAGGAGGGAACCTGCACAACTGCAGCTGGAGAGAGGATTGAGAATATGTGAGAGAAACAACCCTGCAGACACCAAGGTCAGTGAAGGAGGAGGAGGAGGATGTGCTCCAGGTGCCGGAGCAGAGATTCTCCTGCAGTCCATGGTGAAGACCATGGTGAGGCAGGCTGTGCCCTGCAGCCCATGGAGGTTAATGGTGGAGCAGATATCCACCTGCAGCCTGTGGAGGACCCTACACCAGAACAGGTGGATGCCCGAAGGAGGCTGTGACCCTGTGGGAAGCCCGTGTTGGAGCAGGCTCCTGGCAGAACCTGTGAACCCATGGAGAGAGGGGAGCCCATTCTGGAGCATGTTTTCTGTCTGGACTTGTGACCCTGTGGGGGACTCATGCTGGAGCAGTCTGCTCCTGAAGGACTGCACCCCATGGAAAGGACCCATGCTGGAGCAGTTTGTGAAGAACTGTAGCCTGTGGGAAGGACCCACATTGGAGAAGTTCACAGAGGACTGTCTCCTGTGGGAGGGACCCTATACTGGAGCAGGGGAAGAGTGTGAGGAGTCCTCCCCCTGAGGAGGAAGGGATGGCAGAAACAACATGTGATGAACTAACCACAACCCCCATTCCCTGTCCCCTTGCACCACTGTGAGAGGAGGAGGTAAAGAATATGGGAGTAAAGTTAAACCCGGGAAGATGGGAAGGGTAGCAGGAAGGTATTTTAAGATTTGGGTTTTATTTTCTCATTACCTTACTCTGATTTGATTGGTAATAAATTAAATTAATTTCCCCAAGTCAAGTCTTTTTTGCCCGTGACAGTAATTGGTGACTGATCTCTCTCTGTCCTTATCCTGACCCATGAACCATTTGCTATATTTTCTCTCTCTTGTTCAGCTGAGGAGGGGGAGTGATGGAGCAACTTTGGTGGACACCTGGCATCCAGCCAAGTTCAACCCACCACAAGGAACTTTTAGTCAATTATCAGACACTATTCAGCATCATTCAAAACAAAATTATTGCCTTGCAGTATGTTTAATGAATTAGCTACACTAAAGAGTGTATAACTGTTTATCCATCTACAGATACCAAAAGCCCAAATTAATAGTTTCATCTGTGATCACTAAACTTATTTAAAGCAAGCCTAAGGTTACATAACAGGGTGTAATACAAAATTTGTTGATGGGCTTCTTCAATGAGTACTAATATCTTAACTTGTCCCAGAATTAGCCCAAGTACACACTTTTGAACTGTAATCCTGCTTGGAAATTCTCAGTGAGCTCACAGTATCGGTGTTTACGTAGCTGGGATCTTTATGGACATGTGATTCAGCCTGGATTCTTCAGTCCACCCTTGTGCAGTCTAACTGCAGGCATAAGCCAGGATCCTAAAAGTACAAGTCTAGTTCAGCTATTAAGCATCACAGCTTTCAGGATGTTGGAGGGGAAGCAACTGGCATCATGAGCCCTGACTGTTATCTAGTCCAGAATGTTTGAGCAAGAGTGTTGCTATCTCAGGGGCTTTCCACCTGCTTTCTACACAGCCAAAGCAGCAAGTCTGGCCACTCTTTTTTCATCTGCACCTTCACTGGTACACTCAGCTATGTTCACAGCCCTACTTACTTTCCTGTTTATCAATCTTAACGCATTAAGTTATTAAGTTAATAAGATCATAACTTTTACATCTTTCTCAAATACTGACCTTCAAGGCTTTTCAGGACTTTGACTGCTCAGTGGGAGATAAAAAAGATTAAAAGGACTGTGGGCACAAATATTTAGCAAGTCAGTTTACCCCAGAGCTTTCTATTCCCCCTAAGGTTTTCTATTCCTTTCATTGGCCATCAGAACTTTAGATCCTTCATTTAGGAAGACTGTTTCCTAACCATCAGAAATATATGTACACAGTATTATCTAATTATATCCCAATGGGAATAAATTTTGAAGCCAATAAATTTGATACATATAATAAATTAAGACTTGTTTTGAGATGTTTTTCTGAAATTAGAATCATAGAATCATAGAGTCATAGAATGGTTTGGGATGGAAGGGAACTTTGAAGATCATTTGTCCAACCCCCTGCCATGGATAGGGACATCTTTCACTAGATCAGGTTGCTCAAAGCCCCGTCCAGCCTGACCTTGAACACATCCCATAATGGGGCATCCATCTCTCAGAAACCTGTTCCAGTATCACACCACTCTCATCACAAAAAATTTCCTCCTTATATCCAATCTAAATCTACTCTTCCAGTTTAAAATCATTGCCCCTTGTCCTGTCACTACAGGCCCTATTAAAAAATCTGTCCCCATCTTTCTTATAATTCCCCTTTAAGTATTGAAACACCACAATAATGTCTCCCCAGATTCTTCTCTTCTCCAGGCTTTCTCAGCCTTTCTTCATAGGAGAGGTGTCCCAGACCTCTGATCATTTTTGTGGCCTTCCTCCGGACCCACTCTAACAGGTCCATGTCTTTCCTGTACTGAGGACTCCAGAGCTGGATGCAGTACTGCAGGTGAGGTCTCACCAGAGCGGAGTAGAGGGACAGAATCACCTCCCTAGACCTGTTGGCCATGCTGCTTTTTATGCAGCCAGGGATATGGTTGGCTTTCTGGGCTGCAAGTGCTCATTGCCAGCCCATGTCCGATTTTTCATCCACCAGTACCTCCACTTCATTCTCCACAAGGCTGCTCTCAATCCCTTCATCCCCCAGTCCGTACTGATATTGGGGATTGCCCTGACCCATGTGTAGGACCTTGTACCACTGGTAGTAAATTCCACTTCTATACCTCCTGGTATAATTTATGAATTTACATAGGGGCATAGTGAAGTTTGACCTGAAAGACATAACACATATGAAATAGAAAGAAAAATTCAAAGTAATGATCTCTGGTCATGGTGGTGTTAAAATGACAATATAGATGACCTACAGCAATTAAAATAGCTAAGGCAGCAAAACAGACATGCAAGAACAAGCCCTGGACAACTGACTTAACAGCATCTTATAGAAAAACTTGGAGATGTTCGCTCTTGGATATTTAAGACTAACACATTTCTCTGTTACTCCCACTGTCAACATTAACAAGAACTGTTCAAGTATATTGAAGAAAAATAGCACTTTAAAGGATTCCATTTATTTTTAAAGGATCGCTTAAATCTAAATCACTAGTAAAAGAAAAAGAGTTTTGAAGTGATATCGCATTAAAATTACATTAATTTTATCTCCCAACCGGCTGCCATGAAAGTATCAATAATGTATTGAAGGGGAGGGAGAAAGAAGGGGAAAGAAAAAAAAAGTTTTCATTCTGAAATAAAGTTTTACTTAAAGATTTTAGTACCTCCAAAATACTACCTCTCTTTTTCTCCTGTTAATCAGTAATTTGTACATAAAATACATGATTTTCTGATTTTTAATTTTATTATTATAATCATTCATTTTAAATACCTATTATCTCTTTTAGAAAATATTATTAATATTTTCCTGTAATTCAAATATACAATATTTATTGTGAATAATTTTTTTCATAGTGGAGCATAAATTTGTTTACTGTTTATATAATGTACTTTAAAATATAGTATATTTATAGTTTACTCTGTGTAACTATTTTTTGTTAAGTTGTAGTGGGTTGACCTTGGCTGGCTGCCAGATACCCACCCAGTCATTCTCTCAGTCTCCCTCCCCAACAGGACAGGGGAAGAAAAAAAGATGTCGAGATAAAGACAGGGAGATCACTTATCAGTTGCCATCACAGGGAAAGCAGAGTCAACTCAGGGAAAATTAATTCAATTTTTTCCTAATTGAAATATTTTTTCATAGTGAGAAACAAAGACAAAACCAAAACCACCTTCCCTGCACCTTCCCCCTTTTCCTAGGCACAGCTTCATTCCTTCAATCCCAACTCCTCTGCCTCCTCCTCCTATCCCTGAGGGAGATATATATACACATATATATACATATATATTTATCAGACAGGCTCATCCTAATAGGAACATCCTTTTTTTTTCATTCTTATTTTGTATTAAAAGAAATTTTAAGTGTATATTCTATATAATTAAAATTATTTGTATTGTATACACGTTATTAAATAGAAGAATTTAAAAGTGTATACACTTATAAGTGTATACACTTATTAAATAGAAGAATTTAAAATGTCCTATTCCAGGAATTCCAATATGATATTCTTCTAAGGCTTACAGCTCAGAATTCCTATTCTATACAGGGAGGTTCTGGCCACCTAATCTATGCCTAAATATTAGGTATTGTGTGAAATGGTACAATGCAAAACATGTATCTAAATTCCAAAAAGTCAGTAGTGAGAAATAAATCTCATGTTCCATTTCTCCGAAGGATTTTAGAAAAATGTTTTTCAAATCATGTAATCACTTTTACTTACAATGTTAAAAATCTTATCTAAACTTCTTCATATTTGCTTATCAAGACAACATTTGTAACATCAAAAATTTAAATATTCACACCCTGGATCAGATTTGCAGCTGCTAGAACTAGAATGATTTATACCAGCTGAAAGATAGGACCTCATGTTTTTGAAAAATGTGTAACTAAAAGTGGTATAGTACAATATGGTTTCTTACATGAGAACATGTCTCAAATGTCAGTCCATGATTTAGATAGGAAAAAGTAAAAATACTATATAAAGCAAGAAAATGGAATGAGAGAGACAACATGTATGGGAAATTCTACATAAGATCTTGAATACCAGCTATTTGTAACTTGAAATAATCATTAATGCTGATTTCTTTTTAGTATTACAAAGTGTACCAGAAGCGATATGTCTATATGTGTTCAGCCATCAAAAAGACAGTATACTGGCGTGTCTGAACATTTTGCTACACAATTCCCTGTCATGTTATCTTTTACCACAAAAACTTGTTTTCTGTTTTCAGGAGTTCAGGTTCCAAGGTGTGATATGAAGTGGGGGGTAGGGGGATTGAAAAAAGGCATTTTTAATGGTTCTTAATATTTGTCTTCTAATACTGTTTCACAGTGTCTTTCACAGAACTTTCAAAGTTCTGCTGAAGCTTTTCCTCATACAGTAACATCTGTGAATGGGTGCCAACCAACTGTAAAGAAATGTTTATCAAAACATGCTCAAAATTATATGATCACTGATTTTTTTTTTTTGTATACCAGCACCTAGCTGTGATTTTTACCTGTCCTTTCTAGAGTCAGCTCTTTGGTTGCTCTAATTTATATCAATGGGCTACCTCTGACAAGGGCTACTGCAGTGGCTTTGAACATAAACATAAGTTTTGTGAACTCCTCACTACCAATACCTGTATGACAACATCTCAGACACGTGTATCAAAATACCTTACACAAGTTTTTCTGCTCACTATATGAAGAATATATGTTCCTAAATAAACAAACACAGATAGCTATCAATAATAACTAGTCAGTCAGTATTGTTTCTTTTTTCAGCACTCAGTATCTACAGTCAAATTTATTTAATCATAAATAATTAAACAATCCAGATTTAAATGCTAAGCGATTCCCTTAACAACACATTGGTAACATCAACATCTCTTTCAGTAAACCTTGTCTATCATATTCAAGCAGGTAATCAAAGTCTCATGGTTGCTTGTCATGGATTATTGCTAAGCAAATGTATAGGGCAAAATAAAAATAAGTGGGAAACTACTGAGATGGGGTATTCAATGTGGTACAGGTCCTCATATTTATTCAGATCTACATCAAGTTTGTACACAAAATCATTCTGTAACCTCATATCCCTGGAGAAATGGGGTATGTCAAGTAATATTACCTGCTACATAGAGTAACAGCTCATAAACCATAATCTGAGTATTTCAAGGATATGCTGGAAAAGAGGGCAATTGATTCCAGGATTATTTCTTTAGTACATAGAAATGATAGGAAAAACTAAATGCTTCCACTTGCTTTGAATTCTCACTACCAAGCTTCTTTCAGAACGGGGTGTCTTATGAGGCAGAAGATCATATTGCATGGGTATTTGGCAGTCGAGCACTCATTCAGGAAAAGAAAAACCTGAGTATTGGGCTGTATTTCACCTGAGAGTAGAACCTATAGCTATGGTAGTACATAGACATGAGCCAGAAGTGTTCTTTAGACATGAGGGCAAAATTCATGGCACAGCTGGCATCTGTATAGCACATATGGGTTCTCCTCCAGAACAGGGTGGCCACTTTCTTATCAGAAAATCTCCAGGCTGTGCTATTCTCTGGATAATGCTCAGGTTTTGTCTTTGAGTTAACTGGCATGGGTGAAAAGCAAGCTAAGGGGTGTTGTTATTAAACAGTTTGCATGATAGCAGACAAATTCTTGACTCCATGTCTAGGTCTTATGGAGGTTACTAGTTTAGATGTAACCTAAGAATTCAGCTACATAGTTCTCACAACCAGAAGAGCATTAAAAATACCAGAAAACTTAGTTATCCCATAATTTAGATTGTAGACATTCGCAATAGAAATAATAAAATAGTTATGGACAGAGAAAGGCAGACTGTATGGATGTGGGGGCAACAAAAAGAACAGCAGAAGACAACAAAATGGCATGTGATGATGGCATTGAAGTTGTCAGGTCATCGATATCACAATGTAACTACGCACAGCTTTTAAAGACATCTTTTATCAGGAAAACAATAGATAGCCTATAGTCTTGCTTTCAGGAAAAGAGAGTAAACAAAATCATAACCATGGAGACTTCTTTATCTACCAGTCACACTCCCTGGCCTTGAAGCATCTGGGAAAGAAAGCAGCAGTAATTCACAGCTTCTCTCTATCCTTTAAATAAGTAAGTCTTTTAAAGTGTTCCTGTTCCACCAGTGTACCACAGGAAAACTGCTTGTAAAGTGTCCTTTACATGTACAAACATGAGGAAGGAAATATTTAACCCTAAACTTCCCATTGCCATTCATGGAATTACATAAATATTGCATAAATATACTGCATAAAACCAGCTGAGATAAATTAGAAAAGCTGCACAATCTGTCCCCTGATCTTGTATTCTTACAATTCTACACGAATTAATTCAGCAGTATAGTCACTCAGAAATGCTGAGTTAAGGAGGTCTTTGAATTTCTTCCCTGTGATTAATGTGGATTCATATCTGTAATCTTTTAATAGAATATTTCAGTCTGCCATCAAAAATCAAAATACATGATAACAAAGTTAAGCTAGAATCCATTAATGTATTATGGAACTGTTGTTAATAATGACATTTCGTACTGATACCAAATATCTGGTATTTTAACATTATAGCCTGTTATCTCACTCAGGTTATCTGCAGAGATATGGTTCCTTTTTCTATAAGTGGTTTTTCCCTAATGTTTTTCCTCTTGGTGAATCTTTGAGCTAGTGTGCTGCAAATATATTGTCTGCTGGATGAACCAGCCTTATTCATGACCAGCTTTACCTGCTTTGTGTCTGCAGAAGTACTGGAGATCTCTAGCAAGGTCAGTACATGGCTTCCAGAGCAGAGCTAACTTTGAGTTCCTGAAGGTATGCACCACATTTGCACAGACAGTTCACAAGCAAGCTCCGAAATACTCTGTGGATAGGGAGAGATCAGAGATATCAGGATGTAAGTTATATCACATTTACAGCTTTTATTTCATTATAAACATGGCTATCGAAAACAATATATTTACTTTTTTCTCTGTGTGTGTGTGTTTTCCCCCCTTTTGGAATATTGAGGCTGGGGGAAACCAAATGAAAAAGCAAACAAAAAAAAAAACCCTGCTCAGGTGAGGAAAGGTTTCCTCCCTTTCTCCTTTTTCTTTCTTACATATGATGTCTTTCAGTAAAAATTCTTGATTGCTGACTTCTAATTCTTACTTAAAGACAGAGAGCAAAGAGAAAAAGATTTTTTGAGAGCACTTGGAATTAAATACACCAAAGTAAACCACATCACATCATTTAATTTCGTAGAATCATAGAATGCTTTGGGTTGGAAGGGACCTTTAGAGGTCATCTAGTCCAACTTCCCTGCAGTGAGCAGGGACATCTTCAACTAAATCAGGTTGCTCAGAGCCCCATCCAACCTGACCATGAATGTTTCCAGGGATGAGACCTCCACTACCTCTCTGGGCAACCTGTCCCAGTGCTTCACCACCCTCATTGTAAAAAATTTCTTCCTTATATCTAGCCTAAATCTCCCCTCCTTTAGTTTAAAACCATTACCCCTTGTCCTGTCACCACAGGCCTTGCTAAAAAGACTGTCCCCATCTTTCCTATAGGCCCCCTTTAAGTATTGAAAGGCCGCAATAAGGTCTCCTCGCAGCCATCTCTTCTCCAGGCTGAACAACCCCAACTCTCTCAGCCTGTCCTCGTAGGAGAGGTGTTCCAGCCCTCGCATCATTTTTGTGGCCCTCTTCTGGACCCGCTCCAACAGCTCCATGTCCTTCTTGTGCTGAGGGCTCCAGAGCTGGATGCAGTACTCCAGGTGGGGTCTCACCAGAACCAAGTAGAGGGGCAGAATCCCTTCCCTCGACCTGCTGGCCACGCTTCTTTTGA
>VYZW01050090.1:40012-64623 GCA_013401315.1 Balaeniceps rex
AGCACTGTATGTGTAGGATTTCTAAGAAACACTGACACTAAAATAGACAGGAGATTTTCAGTCCATTTTGCTTCTGGTACCAGATTTGAAGTAATTTCCAGTCATCTTACCTGAAGAGGAAATTTCCATTTTAGACATCCTTGCTTCTCAGATAGGAGGTTTTGACTGATGCTTGGGCAGTATTACTAAGTTGGGTGGTAAGATGTGTCTTCAGACAGATGCGATATTGACCTTTGCTAAACAAATTGTCTCCAGGGTGGAAGTCATGGGATTATATAAATCTGATGCTATGTCCAAGCTAACAGAACAGTGCTCCAATATGATCCAAACTGTTATGCACCATAGCACGGCATTGCATTGCAGTAGCACTGTGCCCACTCTGCGTCACCTTGGGCTCAATGCCTCGTTCATGTAATGACTTGACGTGCTTGGACTGAAACTGAAGCTGAAAGCTTAAAAATAACATCTATGATATTTTGCATAAAATTCCTGTAGAATGACTTTGGTAACAGTGAATAGCTTTGGAATAACTGAAAGAGAGATGACTTTGAATGATATATGCAGATTTTTGTAGTGCCATTTTCTGCCTATATACCTTAGTTTTCTGAGTAGATTAGTTCATATACAGAAAACATATCTATTGATCCACGCATTACTTGCTTTGGTTTGTGTGTGAATTCAACAGAAGAGTAAAACAAAAACAAAGGACCAACAATTCTGAAAAAAAATTATGCTTTTCTTCATCTCAATCCTTGATCCTTGAAGGTTGCAGACCATCTTCTCTCTAAACTTTATTTTCTATCCATTCCCAATGATTGTCCCACTATAATTAAATATTCTTGAAGGAATAGCCAAACCTCCACTTCTGTTGATTTCTGCTTCTTAAAACATATTGCTGCTTCATACCATTCTTAAAGATCTCTCAAAAAATGATCTAGTTGAATTCCCCATACATCATCACGAAACTCAGAAAAAGATCAAGAGATTCTTTCAAAAGATTTTTGAAGGAAACACAATTTACTGAAATTAAACACTTTGTATTTGAGAAGAAATTCAAAGGCCACTTTGTAACAATTCCTAATAGATTTTCTAAATAAAGAGAGCATAACTATAATTGAAGTAACTGGAGCCAACTAAGCATTTAATTTAGTCAATATTTTCTATGAGAACTTCTGTCAGAAAAAATATTAAAGAAAAAAATAAACCTAGGCAAATTCATCAGGAGAACTGAAGTTATAAAAACAATGTAAAATGAGAAGTAAAATTGTATATTGATGCAGAAGATCATTAAAGATTGAAAAGGCTACTATTTTACAAATAAGTTGCATGAAGCCTCTATAACAAAGGAAAATCTGAAGAAAAATTAAAAGCCATCCATACAGTTCATTAACACTTCTTCCTGCTACTAAATTTTCAAAGCCTCCTCTTACATGGTTTTAGCTACTGAGTTGCTCTCCTCAAATACAGCTCTTAAAACTTTGACTCAGACATGGCAGTATCCAGTCCATGCTCCTTACCATTCAGCACTGATCCTCTGTGTTTCTATGCATTTCTTATCATTATGTAACTTCCCCCTCCACTCCCTTAAAGTTATTAGTCACCATGATTATTTTGCTGCAGTCTCTGCTCCTTTTTTTCTCACAAACATCTGTTTCTGTTGCCCTTCTGAGAGAGTATGTGTTTCATTCTTTCTTCAAACTCTTCAAAGCCTGTTTTTTCACTGGTGTCTTACATTGTCTTAAAGCCACTCAGATTAAAAATAAAATCACATTTCTTGCAAGAACAGAGCAAGAACATAGCTAACACAGATAGCTAGCCTTACTTCTTAACATATGTTTTATTTACAGGTAATTTCTCTCAGTAGCATTTACTTAACCTGAGCTATTAGTGCAACTAATAACTACAGGAATGGAAACAAAACATTATCTGTAATGTGGAGTCATTTCTACAAATGATGTCTCATTCATACTGAAAACGAGATTAATGTCACCCATCTTTGCACATCCATATCTGACCTAATGAACTTTGGCTCCCTTTAAATGAAAAAAAGAGAACAAGGCTCACAAAGGCATATTTCAACTAATTTATTTGAAATGTCCTTTAGATGGCCACAGGTACTTATAACTAATGTGTAATAATAATTCAGATATAGGCACCTAAGACTTTACTCTTACCCACACTTAGACACACAGTGTTCTCTGAGATGTCCTGGGCTATCCTGCATGGACTGAACATGGTCTTGAAAGGCATGGGTCTCCATAGCTCCTCTGTGGTATCTGCTAGTCCTCTGAGGATGTTTCTTATGCCTTAGAATGTCTCAGATGATTGTAACTGATTTGAACTTTAGGGTATATAAATTTTAATGTCAGTGTGTGAGAAAGGGGCCAAATCTATTTGTCTAAAAATAAGCATTGATTCTTAAAACTATTAAGACTTATGATATCCTGCCTGGCTTCTAGCTGCCACTCCAGGAAGGCACAGGTCCTACACAGGTCCTTCGTAATGGTTTCCAGCACACTGCAGATGTTTTAGCTATCTTTAAGTCTTCTTAAATAAAACTAGGTGCCTCTGTATAGGACACTGATGAGATATCTAGGTGTGGAAGCTGCCATTATATCCAGCAAAGAACTAGGATTTAGTTCTGTTGCCTAAACATAGATGACTAACGGTGTTTGAAATTCCCCAGGTTATCCTAGCTTGTCTTCAGTTGTCACCATTCCAGCGTGCATCCTATGTCCTGTGTAGGGCCCGACAGCCTCATGTATGTCTCTTTGCCATTTCAGGACAACTCAATAACATACTTATTTAAAATTTCACTCCTGGTTAATATGTTCAGTGTAGTCAAAAGCGTTATTCAGATTAAAAAGGGGTTTTAGTTACCCAGATGTGGATACCCATTGCTATGTGTGATACTCTAGGGCATCCAGGAATACAACTGAATGGAGACCTGCACTGTTCTGGACCAGCTACTGGCAGCTGGGCCTTGCAGCAAGAAAAATAATTTCAGATGCTTACAATTTAGCAACTGAATTGTACTCTAAGTATCCAAGTTAGGGTGCTCTATATCACACCATAGGCTTCCTTGAGGCTATTGCCTATTTCTCCAATGGATGTAATGGGAGCATGAATGCCTGTTTCACAGGACTACACCTTCATTTAGAAGTCTTAATCTGGAGCTGATTTCTTATATGATCACATAAACTAATGTGCTGATTAGACTGTAATCATGAAGTGCTTTTTTAAACAAGAATTATATCTATCAGTTCTGAAATTATACTGCCATACTGCAATGAATAAACTAAGTCATAGAAACAGTATCAGAACCGCAGACTTTAGTAGGGAAAATATTCAGGCTCAATTTAAGTATAACAAAACTTAGAACAGACACTGAAGGAATGGAATAAAGATTATTTTGGTCTTAAACACTCATTTTTTCGTCTTAAAAAAAAAATTTAAAACTTTTGTAGTAATTTAAAAAATACCTATAATTAACCATTGAAGACAGTATGCCAGATTATTCTCTTGGTATTTGAATGATATTACAGTTTAATTGGAGTTTAATCAGGATTATTAAGCTTAGAGGTAGATCTTAAATATACTATTTTATGGATTATATATGATTAAATTACAATATTGTGCTCTGATCTTAGATCTATAAATATGTAGATGGCATTTGAATTGAATTCTTCTAAGAAAATACAAATAAATTGGTATATACATTCAACTATCAAATCCATAAAGGTTGCACTGCCATCAAGCACTGGAGATTTCAGAATTGCTTTCAGTGTAGACATTGTACTTCTGTAAAGTGAGTATAGGACAGATTTTCATCACAGTGACTGATGTATGAGTCAGTATCAGACTTCCACCTGGAAATGTTTGTTCCTTTCAAAAAAATCCTGAAGACTCATGCTATGTATTTAATCTGTTAACGTGTATTTGCCAGCTTTCTTTAGCATGGATGTATTAGTTCTTGACCAGCTCTTGCCAGAGTTTGGCAGAGCTAAGACTGACATAATTCTTCCTCATCCGTTAGCACCAATCACTGTAGTTGGCATACTCTCACAGACATTACTGGTCACAGCTAAGCACCTTCCTTGGCAGTTACTTGTGCCCTTTTTCCTCTCCATTCATATAATGACTGTGTCTGTAAGGTGCAGACCTTTAATAGCAGCAGGAGAAGTCAAGGAAATGACTGAACAGCAGAAACATTCATGACCTAAACAAAATTATTTTACTGTGCAACCGACTGTCACACTCAAATCCGTGATAAACCCTTCTGAACCACCAGAAAAGAGTGAGTGAACACAATGTGGGAAAACATATGTTCATATTAAAGTGTTTTATTAAAGTCATTTCCACTAACTTCTTTGCCATTCTCCACTCCCCCTTCAAATCAGTTTAGGATGGTAAACTAAGATATGAACTTGGTTTCAGCTCCCTTCTTCAAAATAAATAAGTTAATTTGAATAAAGCACCAGTTATGATAACTGAGTAGTTAAGTTTAACTCCTTTTTTTTTTTCTGAACAGTAAAGTGAACACTTTTATTATTAGTCTCTCACTACTGACATCAAAAATTTTGTAGAAATTAAAATTAAATAGTAGCTGATCTCCATTAAAAGCTTACCTTTTAAAGTGTGTGTGTATTTGTATTACTTTCCTGCATAACCTTGCCATCATTATATAACCTTATATCATTGTATAGCATCAACAATTAATACTGAATCATTGGTGAAAATTTCTGTAATGATTAAAAAAACCACTATTAGTTTATACTGAAAATTAAAATACACCCTATGGATTGTAAAAACAAACAGACAAATCAACAAACAAATCAACAAACAAGAAGAATTCAGAAGCTTCTTTAATCCTTTGGATCAAACTCAACAGACAAGATACAAACTCAGAATTGCTGTCTCTTTCTTATAACAGAAAACTGCCTCTTCCTTTTCTCTTTTCTTTCCTCAGAAATCACATATTTTCTTTTTTTTTTCCCTCTGTTGAGTAAATCACCTTCATGACATATTGTAGTCACAATAAATAGATGCATCAGTATTCATGTTCTTCCTGGAAAGGATGGTTTAGTCATTATTTATGATAAATAAAGAAATTTGCATAAAATAAATGCAACTTTGCCTGGACAAACTGCATGTCAGAACTTAATTTTCTATTTTATTTCCCAATTATAAAAATACAAGTTAGGCTGTTGTATTGGGTTTGCATGTCAAGGTTTTGGTAGCGATGGGGCTACAGGGGTGGCTTCTGTGAGAAGCTGCTAGAAGCTTCCCCTGTGTCAAATAGAGCCAATGCCAGCCAGCTCCGAGGCGGACCCACTGCTGGCCAAGACTGAGCCAATCAACGACTGTGGTAGTGCCTCTGTGATAACATATTTAGGAAGCACAAAAAAACCCGCACAACAGCAAAAGCAGCCAGAAAATAAGATTGAGAATATGTGAGAGAAACAACTCTGCAGACACCAAGGTCAGTGAAGGACGAGGAGGAGGATGTGCTCCAGGTGCCGGAGCAGAGATTCTCCTGCAGTCCATGGTGAAGACCATGGTGAGGCAGGCTGTCCCCTGCAGCCCATGGAGGTTAATGGTGGAGCAGACATCTACCTGCAGCCTGTGGAGGACCCCACGCCAGAGCAGGTGGAAGCCTGAAGGAGGCTGTGACCCTGTGGGAAGCCCGTGTTGGAGCAGGCTCCTGGCAGGACCTGTGGACCCGTGGAGAGAGAGGATCCCATGCTGAAGCAGGTTTTCTGTCAGGACTTATGACCCCATGGGCGACCCACGTTGGAGCAGTCTGTTCCTGAAGGACCGCACCCCATGGAAAGGACACATGCTGGAGCAGTTCATGAAGAAATGCAGCCCATAGGAAGTACTCATGTTGGAGAAGTTCATGGAGAACTGTCTCCCATGGGAGGGACATATACTGGAGCAAGGAAGAGCGTGAGTAGTCCTCCCCCTGAGGAGGAAGCAGCGGCAGAAACAACGTGTGATGAACTAACCACAACCCCCATTCCCTGGCCCCCTGCCCCACTGGAGAGGCAGGAAGTAGAGAATTTGGGACTAAAGTTGAGCCTGGGAAGAAGGGAGAGGTAGGGGGAAGGTGTTTTAAGATTTAGTTTCTATTTCTCATTATCCTACTCTGATTTGATTGGTAATAAATTAAATTAATTTTTCCCCAAGTTGAGTCTCTTTTGTCCATGACGGTAATTGCTGAATGATCTCCCTGTCCTTATCTTGATCCATGAGCCTGTAATTATATTTTCTATTTGATGGGCATCTGGCATCCAGCCAGTGTCAAACCACCACAGCTGTGAATACTCCAAATGACATTCCTGCCATCACAGCATTTTCTTTCTATAACCAAGGTAACTCCCTAGGTTGAATTTCATACCTTTTTTACAATTGTATGCATGACAACTTATTTTTGTATATTAAATGTCACATTCATGGGTAAAGATGCAGTTCCTTGTCCTGAATGTGTTGATATAAATTACCCCTTCCAAGCCTCTGTAGGAGTGAACTTCTGTACTAAAAGCTTAATGCAAGATAAAGTCTTTAAAAATGTTATCCTTTCATTGTCTGATTGCGACAATAGTAATAGTTGCAGAGTAGAGCTTTATTCTTAGGAAGTATTAAGCTATGTCATAACGGATACCATCATCCATGTTTTCAAGATGAATTGAGTTGTGCAGAACACACAGAGGCACGGTAGCTGAACTGAACATTAGAAACTGAGTCTTTCAGCATGTTTATGAAAAGTAATTCATTAAAGTTGATTATTCTCAAAACTGATATCTCATGCAAAAAGCTACAAGGAACTTCTTAGACTAGAGAAATGCAAACAAAAAGCTCCACTAACTTGTTTTTCCTTCTTTTTTGTGATATATATGCCCCATTAAATCTTGTGTAAAAATCAGCAGCATATTAACTGAACAAACCATTATGACTCTCTACTTTAGACAATATTAGCTTTTAAAATATCTGCATTTCAACAAAAGGACAAACAGTTTTTGGAAAAGAAAAAGCTTGTTTCAGTATATGTAAATTGGAACTGGCCTCCCCCCTCCCACTGTGTTTCGTATTGTCATTACTTCTTTATTCAATAGTTGGTTTTGGTTTCAGTTTTGCTTTTTAGTGGAAACCCTGTACATATATGTGTTCATGCTTATACACTTACATAGTTTTTTTACTGTGTGTATACTTAAGCTGAACATATATATCTGATTGGATTTGGGTTGAAAGCTACGTTACTAATTTTGGAAAGCTCCATTAACATTTGATACAGTTTTGGTACATTGTTTCATTAAGTACAGGCAAAATTTACCATTTATTTGAAGCCATCATGCCAAAAGCCAGTCCCACCACTGCTGACAGTAATTCTTTACTTGTGATCTTGCTTTTTGATTATGCTGGAATTATATTAAGGAGCAATCTGCAGGCAACTATTCTAGTCTGTTCACTTGAATACAATTTATTTAGTGCTTTCCTGCATGCCTTGTCCATCAGTGAATCTCAGTTTCCAAGGGAATTAGTCTTGAGTCTAGTAGGATGTCAGTTTCTTAGCTTCTAAATGATTAAAGTAAACACATGCAAGAGTGAAAAGGGAGAAGAAACAACTATAGGAATCCTGCTTCCTTTTGTTCTTCAGGGAAAGGTACATTCAATGCAATGAATAAACCTATCTTTTATGTGGAAATACTGCTTTATAGGCAATGCAGAATATTTATGAAGATAGGTAAACTAATGCTCATTAAGATGAAATATACTGAAGTGTTGGGTTTTTAATGTCTTAGAACTTTATAAAAACATCTGGGATTTGAAATATGATGAAATATAAAGCACAACACAAAATGAGAAGAAACTTTCATTACCAGAGCATCCTATAAAACCAAGTGAATATTTAAAATTAGTTTCTAGGTTGAGATACTAGAAGAGTAACGTTACCTTCCACCCTCCACTCCCCAAATGCAAAAATTATGTTCATCAGTAGTACAGTTAAGGCTAAGATGTAGTCTCTAGAAAATTGTTCTGAAGCAAGTAGGAGGAGGAAAGAAAAAAAGGAAAAAAGTGAAGAAACACCATATTTTCCAAGGTAACACATACCCCTTGTAGAGGTCATTGTGCAAAGATCTCCTAAGGGATCTCCAAAGGTTCTCTTAAGAAACCCCTAAGTTTTACAGTATTATGCACAACTGGAGAAGACCTTCAGAGTCACTGAGCTGAGTTTCCATCAATTGACAGCAACCTATTAAATAAAACCTTTCATCAATACATACAAAATACAGTTAGGTTTTTTTGCCTCTGCTACTGCCTGAGAAAGTTCTTCCAGAATCCACATACTTTAAGATTTTTAACACTGTCTTCTGTTTTCTTATGCAAACTTCTCAGTCAGTGAATATTTGCTTGCTTTTCTGCCATCAATGCCCTTTAGCTTAAATATAAGTTGTTCTTCATCTCTGGTAATTATTTCTATTAAGCTATGTAATAAAAAGTTTGCCTCCCTGTACATGAAGGAGCACAGAGGCACAGGGCAGGTGAGTGCAGGTATTGGGTGCAGGTGCCAAAGTGTTGGTAGTCTGGGGGCTGTAGGGGCAGCATCTGTAAGGAGAGGCTGGGGCTGCCCTGTGCCAGACACAGACAGTTCCAGCCATCTCCAACAGACCCACTGCAGGGCACAACTGAGCCGCTCAGCCAAGATGGTGGCACCTCTGGGAAAATATATTTAAGAAAGGGCAGAAAACACCACACAGCAGAGAGAGGAGTGAGGGGGGAAAGTGTGAGAAACAGCCTTGCAGACACCAAGGTGAGAGAAGGAGGAGGGGAAGCAGGTGCTCCAGGTGCTGGAGCAGAGATTCTCCTTCAGCCCCTGAAGGAGACCACAGTAGAGCAAGCATTTACCTGCAGCCTGTGGAGAAGACCATGCTAGAACAAGTGGATATTCCCTGAAGGACTATAGCCCATGGAAGAACTGCATGCTAGAACAGGGGAAAAGTGTGAGAAGGAAGGAGGGGCAGAGGAGCTGTTCTGGTCTGATCACAGCCCCCTGTTGGTTGGGGTGCAGGGGAAGAGCATTTTGGAATTACACAAGACTTATGATGGGATGTTTAGATGAGGAACAAAAGCTAGAAAACGGAGGGATCAAAGTGGTTTGGATGAGGAACAAATGTGGGAAAATAGATAACAGGTAAAAGGCATCAGCTGTGTGTAAGGAGTTTGCTGGCCAGTACTTGGGAATGTACTGGCTTGTCTGGTCATTTCCTGTGACTGATCATCCCAGTCTGTCTTGTCTGATTAAATTCTACTTCTAACTCTTTTCCTGTATGAGCGACTCTCTGTTAGTGTGTGCATGTGTACGTGTGCAGGTCTGGGTACCACAGGCTGGAGGGCTCCTGTGTCCTTGGTGCCAAAAACCAGAGAGACCAGACTGAGTGGACTTACGTTCTACCTGGAGTAGCCAGGGATATGCGTGTGTCTTTAAAGGCAAGACCACAAGAGGAGATGTCTACCCAAGTCTCTGTTCAGGAGACAATTGAGTAGAGCAAGGATCCAGGCCCAGCTACTATTGGATGGACTGCGTGTCTAAGCCCAGTTACTGCAGGGATCTACAGCATGTGTTTGGGGTGGGAGAGAGGGGGCTGTATGTGTGCAAGGGGGCTCTATCAACAAATGGAGTACACCTGTGGCCCTGGGGACTTGTATGTCCATGTGCCAGCATCTGGGGAGACTAGGATTCAGAGGTAGTGTCCTGGTTTCAGCTGGGTTAGAGTTACTTTTCTTCCTAGCAGCTGGCATAGTGCTGTGTTTTGGATTTAGTAGGAGAAGAATGTTGATAACACACTGATGTTTTAGTTGTTGCCAAGTAGTGCTTAGGCTAGTCAAGGACTTTCTTTTTCAGCTTCCCATGCTCTGCCAGGTACACAAGAAACTGGGAGGGGGCACAGCCCAAGATAGTTGATCCAAACTGACCAAAGGGCTGTTCCATACCATATGATGTCATGATCAGTATATAAACTGGGGGGAGTTGGCCGAGGGGCAGCGATCGCTGCTCAGGGACTGGCTGGGCATCGGTCGACAGGTGATGAGCAGTTACATCACTTGTTTTTTTTTTCCCTGGGTTTTGTTTCTCTCTCTCTTGTTCTCTTTTTCATTGCAATTTTATTACTATCATTATTATTATTATTTTATTTCAATTATTAAACTGTTTTTATCTCAACCCGCAAGTTTTCTTTTGCCCTTCCGATTCTCTCCCCCATCCCACCAGGGAGGGGGAGGGTGAGCGAGCGGCTGTGTGGTGCTCAGCTGCCGACTGGGGTTAAACCATGGCAGGTAGCTACTGAGTGGGCTGAGTATCTGAGGTCAGCTACTGGAGGGATCCACTTTGCACATATGTATATATATTCCCAGTAAGGTACATTCATCTTGGTCAAGCAGAGAAAGGAGCAGGATGGGGACGTTGGTGCTGTTTGTGTCTGTGTGAGTGCTCTGTGTGTCTATTTGTGTTGATTTGTGCGGCCACACATACACACACACACACACACATACATATACATTTACATACATATATGTATGTGTTTGCATGTGTGTGCCTACTGAAGCACATGCTCAACTTCATTGTGGGTTGGATCTGGTGACATGGAGCTGCATCAGCCTCACCTTCATGGACTACTAGATTCAGCAATGCCTAACAATCTTGATGCACATTTACATTCTATTTTCTCATAATTCCTCTTGTCTTTATTTTCCTAGAATGAAAGGAAAAAAAGAAGAAAATGTTCCTTTAGGGTGTCTTATTTCACAGTTTTGAGTAGTACAGCAGAACTCAGAACCAGAGATTGCAGAACAGGGCAGGGTGTAGACCTGGGAAACATCACAGCTATTGTGGAAGACATATCCAAACTCATATCCCATAATTCAGATGCGGTGCAAACAGTTATGTTTCAATCAAGCAGATAACTCAACCTCTATTGAGTTCCAGTTTTGCCTAACTTCCACATTGTTCGTAAGCAAGGAGGGAAGCATGACCTAGCATGAAAACTCAGACCATAATATGGTATTCTACCATGAGCACTGATGACATCTTGAAGGCCTGGGCATCAGTAGGCTTGTCACAGTACACCTCATCTGCTTCCAAGTTTGATTCTTTCAAAACAGATTAGGAACATCAAAGGATTAGCCTGAGTTACAGCCAGGATAAAATGAAAATGCATGATTGCTAAGTTCATTGTCAGACTTGAAGTGGGAATATGTAACCGTGCCCATGGTGCTTCTGAATTCAAACTGGTTCTTGTGCAGACAGCCACTTTCCACAATAAGGCCTTATTTTATAACAGAATTTTTTGTTATTAAACTCCAAATACTCCTCCTCATATTTTGTAGTATTTATTTTTACTCCATGTTTATTAGTCTGTTCCTCAAGGTAAATTCACACTTTCTAGCCAGTCTTCTGATTCTTTTTGATACAGTCAATTTTCTTCAGCTTTGTGTAACAAATGAATTTCTTTTGCGCACTCTTTTTTCCCTAAAAAAATCATTTATGAAACTATTAAACAGAATCAGTCTTGGGGCCGATCTTTCTTGAATATCTTTAGTAACCGCCATCTGCAGCGTACCCTCCATCTCATAAACCACTTGCATCACATAATTCTTTTACCAGTTCTAACCTTCTCTAAAATAGCTAGTGTGATGTGCCATATTTTACTATATAAAATGATTTAATAAAGCTAGGTCAGCAGCTTTTCTGTGTTCCCATTTTCTGTACAATTTCTTATGAAGAAAACCATCAAGCTTACAATTGTATACTTGCAATAAATCCAAGTGCATTGATATGTTTTCCCTTTGTAATGCAGACATTATGGAAGGCTTGGCCATGAACAGTGATCTTGAATTGAAGAACTGGATGTTGAAGTGTGGAGTGGAAGAAAATGAGTCTGATTTTAGAATAAGGCACTGTTCTATTAGGGAAGTAATTTAATTAATTAAACTAGCATGTGTTAAAGACAATCACTACTGGAAAAGACAACACAATCTAACATATATATATATTTTAATTATAGTAATAGATAACATTTTGGCTAAACCAAAGAGAATAGGAGAATAACTTAATTATTAATATTATTTCATATAGCTCTCTCTTACACAATTCATAGTAAATTAATAGAAGCAGTAACATGTAAAAGTAAGCATCAGTAGAGCAAAGGAGATGGAGACTCTGAGGATGAGACATTCATTTTGCTAAATTAATTATACGCTGTGCTGAGCAATCTTTCTCCCATCCAAGAAAATACTTAACACATCAAAAGCAAATCAGAAGCAGTCCATTGTTTTGTGAGTAACATAATGCATTAATGTATTCTTCTGGAAAATATCTTGGGGTACATGGAAACTATGAGGACTGAAGTAAAGGATTTTAATGATAAAAAAAAAAGTTATATAGGCTCATGATCACAACTGTACTATGTGGCTGACATAGAATCTATTTTTATTTATTGAATACAGACACACAATGACACCCTTTGCTAAGCTGTGTATCCTGACAGCTCATTAAGAAGAGAAACCATAACAAACAATTTGAGGAAATATTTTTTATAGTCTATAAAGGGATAACAGCCTTGACAAATGAAATAAAAAAGCAATCAAGGGAAGCATTTTGAACATTTCTAACAGTGGGTAGTTGCCATAAAAGCAGAATAAAATTATTTGGGCCATGTATAAACATGGTGTAAAGGAATACAGCCTTGAATGGAATAAAGTATCTGCATTTTCCTGTTAGTTTGGAATTTAATGTAATCCTTTTTCCAATTTACTAAATAGTAAGGAAACACCAGTCATATAACAAATATTCTGTAATGTCTCTACATGATATAGCATGGATGTGTCTTGTGCTTGACTTTGATAGCCCTGGCTATCCCACTATGGACTTTGACTATATTAATTTAAATGGAGCAATGTTATAAAAAATATAACAAAATATCTTTTCAAATTGCCTTCAGATCTAGTACACTGTCAGCACTGCCTATGAGTCTCAGGGTTCGATTAATGGATTGTGATGAAAGGCAAAAGTATTTTTATTAAGAATTGCTTTAAGAACCTAAGACCGATTATCCTTAAACTGTGGATAGCGCATGTCTGCCCCGACTTCAGATATCTGAAAAGCTGGGACTTTTAATTTGGTTGCCCACACACAGGTGCCCAGAAACATTTGAGATGGCTAGATATCCCACCTCACACCCAGCTGTTCTTTCAGAACAACATAAATTATCCTTACATTCTTTTTTATATGCCCTCAAGAACACCTCAGACACTCTACAACATCTCAGCTGAAATTAGACCTGTAGGTGTGGATAGTAGAAACGGGTTCTGAGATCTACTTTTGTGCTAATCATCCTAGACTCCTCTTAGAGTCTTCAGGAGAAATAAAGATTCCATATGGCAATTGATATAATTTTAATCTCTGGTCTAAAACCAGATTAATTTCCTCAAGAGATTACCAATCTTTCTATTGTCTATAAAGTGACCCCAGGTCAATTGTGGCCAAAAATGATCTTAACACTGAATATTTGAATGTCTAGAGTCAAAGAAGAGGAATCCTGCCTGCCCAAGGAGTCTACATTAATTCTGAAGGCAGAAGTTACTTGCTAGATCCTTTAAGCTTTGTAACACTGAGGAGGACTATGTTAGTCTACCCTCACATAATAATGATAAAAATGATGAAGGAAGAGTCTATGTGTTTTCACATCCACAGTAGGATCCTTTTTTATTAGTTCCTTTAAAGTTCATATCACTTATGTCAGCTTAGTTTTCTTCCTAGTACTTTAAAAAGACTTCTTTGTCTTAAAGGTCAATACCATAGAAAACAATTTTGCATACTAGATGGAAACAATAAATAATCACAGAAGTTCATCTGGCAAACAACTGAAAAATATTCTTGAATTCAGAGTTAAAATTTTATACTATATACCTATTCAGTGAACCACAGCAAACTGCCACTACTCATTAATATGAAGGTGAAGAGATTTTCTTCAGGCTTTGCATCAGAATTCTGTATTTGATGGTCATATTACGTATGTTAGTATTTTACTATCATAGTTTTAGAGTGGATGTCTCCATGTCCATCATAAATGCTCTATCTTAATATTAGCTGTTTGAATCTGATTATAGCTGTGACACATTTTATTAGTCTCCTTATCTACAGATGAAAAAATAAGGGAAATATCAATTTCAATTTAATTTATGCATTATGAAAGATTTGTTTTACTGTTAAAAGTTTGTAATAGTCTATTACTGTCCTGTTACCTGGAATGGCTTAGTGCTAAATCTGGTCTGGAGAACAGAGGTTTCCTGCCAGAAGATATTACTGTCATATCAATACTGACTACAGGTGGAGAGCTAAGGAAAAAAAAGGTGTGGTGGAGGGAAGAAAGTAGGCAAGGAATGGGCAGGACATTCTAAGTCTCATTAGTAAAAGTGACATTTAGTAAGACCAGCACAAGCAAGATGGAAATGGTAATTAAAGCAGAGAGTGAAACTTGCACTGGAGGAATTATGAAATGCTTCCACCAAACTGGGATCAAATGTGATCAGTATAACCCTATTTCCATGAATCTTTGGGTGTATCTGTTTGTACAATAGAACATAGAATATATTTTTTTTCATTTATGATGAAGAATCAGTAAAATTGACAACTGAGTCCTGTCCACAGCAACATGGGACTGTGATATTTTGGGCACAGAAATAGTGTACTTGAATTCATACGACATTTTGCTCACGTAAATTCTGCTTCTGGACAGACCTTGGTGTGAACCTCAGTGTTTACCTAAAACTCCATCAGCATTTCAGGTTCCTTGCTAATGCACATATATGTAGGAAAATATATACTACATATAAACACTTTAATAACTCAATAGATAAAGATTCAATATGATGAAATATTTTCATAGCATTGATACAGAAGAAGGATGCACAGATATTTTCAACAGTATTAATTATGATACTTGCATGATTGACATTTTTTTTAAAGCAATTTAGTTTCATGTTTTTTTCCCACTTTGTTGTATAAGAAAAACTGGTCAATATGGTTCACACTAACACTTACACTATTTGTCTTATTTGAATTAGCTTTGCTGAATGTGACCTGTAGGATATCAGAACCAGCCCACTGTATAAAATGAGTTTGAAACACATTCTGCAGTGTTCATGGTCTCAGTCAGAACATTAGACTGCTTAAAAGAAGAGCCATGAACACAGTGTGTCACTAGCCTCCTGTAAACACATGAGACAGTGAATAGACTATTTGGATGTGCCTACTAGTTTAGAAAACTGTCTGGTATGTTTAGATTCCCAAGACACCTTCTACCTGTTCCTGAGCTTGTAACTACAAATTCATTATCTGCACAGGTCTTTAAGACAACCGAGCAATAAAAAGATTAACCCCACATGACAAACAAAAAATGCTCAAATTGTCTACAAGGGAAGATTTATAGTGGGGTCATCTTTCTCTCTCTCTGGAACTAGATTTTCAGTCTTTGTAAGTGATCTGGACAGACTGGAGAGGCTGTCATTGTTATCTGACTACAAATTAAACTGGACACCCAAGACGATAGAAAGAAGTCTATATAATTATGTCTACACTACAATACAAAGGACGGCCAAGGTCTGATTCCTGGCCTAAGATGGACAGTCCATGTCCATGTTGCTTAGGGATAATCCTCTGTAAATAGATTTGTTTTGGAGCGGGGGAAAAAAAACCCAACTAACACAACAAAAAAGCTGTTTTTCAAAGTGGGACAAAGGAATGAACCAGCAAATAAATATTGCAGCCGGTCAGCAGTCTAATGCTGGAGCTCACTCTCTGACCCTCAGTTATTCAGCACCACAAGCATACTGCCTAACGCTTTTTCAAGGGAACATTGTACCTGTATCTACCACCCATGGAAGGTGTATTCAGAGTTTAATGCCACACTTTCATTCAGTGCACAGGCCATCCCGAGGCTGTCTCTGACCCCGGTTGCCCTCACCAGGCCAGATCCTCACCCCCACCCAGAGTCCGACAGCCTGGTCTGGCCTCAGCACATCCCCATCCCAAGGAAGATGCCTGATGTCCCGGGGTAGAAGCTGCCCCCAGTTGCCTTCTCACCCTGCTCTGCACCCTAGCTGGTGAGGCCCCCATCCTGCTGGCTGCAGTGGGTAGCCCTGTGGTTTCCAGTGCCCCAGTGTTGTCCCTGACAATGTCATAAGGACTTAATAAGCAGATAATAGAAACCTGATATTTCCTAAGAGACCAACCAAAAGCTATGGATCTGGCTGTCTTGCTACTTCCTAATAATGAATGAACATAAAAGAGATATTGTTGACACAAACAAATGTCCTGGCTAGAAAATAAAAGACAATCCAAGCAGCAAACATGTTCACAGTCTGTTCATTCATAGGATAGTAATAAATGACTTGACATCCAATAACTCTTGGAGTATCCCAGTAGTCAATACTGTGTCCCATATTTTTTAATGAAGATGAACGCACCATTCACAAATTTTGAATAATACTAAAACTAAGGAAAGTTACTGTCATGCTGAATCGTAGAGCTTCAATCTGAAAGGACGTTGAGAAACTTGAGGACTGGGCCAACAGAAGCACGTTCACGTTCAACACAGAGAACTGCAAAGTTCTGCATCTTGGATAGAGTGACCATCTGCTTTGAGTACAGGTTGGGAACAAAGTAGCTGAATAACAGCTTTGCCCAAAAGGACCCCAGTGTTACTGCAGACACCAAGCTAAATGTAAGCCTAAAGTGTACTTTCATTGCAGATACAACAAAATGTATAGTGAGCTACATTAGAAAGAGAAGAACAAACAAGTTGAGGGAAATTATTATCCTTCTCATCTTGGCTACATTTGAAATACTGTGTCCAGTTTTATTTTACCTGGCCCCACCACA
Source organism: Balaeniceps rex (assembly GCA_013401315.1). Taxonomy (NCBI): domain Eukaryota; kingdom Metazoa; phylum Chordata; class Aves; order Pelecaniformes; family Balaenicipitidae; genus Balaeniceps; species Balaeniceps rex. Next base: position 56,952 of record VYZW01050090.1, read on the forward strand.
AAAACACCTCAAGAAGAATGCTGAGAAATTGGACAGGGTCCAGTGGACAGCTACCAAGATGGTCAGAGACTTAGAGCATGACCTGCGAAGCAATGCTGAGGGAACTGGGCTTGCTTAGTCTGATAAAGAGGAGGCTGATGATCTGTCATTACAATTATTTGAAGGGCAGTTACAAAGATAACAGAGAAAAATTATTTTTAGTAGTGGCAGATGAGGTAGCAGTGGCCAAGAGCCAGAAGTTGTTGTTCCGGGGGATGAGATTAGACATCAGGAAAAACCTCTTCACTTAACAGAAAGTTCACTGTAAAAGTTTGCCCAGAAGGGCTGCAGGAAAAACATGTCTATGGGGTTTTTCATGCTTCAGATAGACAAAGGCATGGCTGATCTGATTTAGTCTTGATGATAAACCTGCTTTGAGAAGGATGCTGGACAAGGCATCCTTAGAAGCCTCTTCAAGTAAACATTTCTGTCATTTTGACTTGTATAGATGATAAACTCTAAGGGCAGAATAGCTCTTTTATTTGAAGTTATTAGATTTTAAAGTTTATTTTATTGTTTTATTATTTAAAAATTACTGTCTCAGAGACTAGGGAAAATATTAAGGAACTTTTTTTTTATTCTTATTTTTCAATTACAAATAAGATTATTCTCTTTTTTACTTAGCAATAAGTAAGACTGAGGTGAAAGATTTGGGGGGGAGGTTCAGTCCACTCTAGCCCCACAGGTATTTTTAAGCTTAATATTAAAATTATACAATTCATCCAAACCAGAATGAACTGGACACAAAATTGAAATAAAATGTTTACAGGTGAAAACAGCCTGATCATTCCTTTTAGCCTTAAACTTTATTCCGGAGTTACCACATATAGAACACTCCTACGTTTGTGTTTTTCTAAGTGAGACAAATGTCATCTTTTGGACCATCACTTTTTAACCTAAATTCAGATACAGATATCTATATATGTGTATGTGTGTGTAATTCTCAAGGTTAGGAAAAACGAAATCACAGCAGCATCTTCTTTGGAAGCACTTCATCTTTTGATTGTGTTTCCACATATTCATCTGAAATAACCTAAATCTAATGGGTCTCCATTACGTCTGTTGACTCAGGCTCTCTTTTAGGGCCAAGAAGTGCAGTGGAAAAGAAGTTGGGAGATCTGTTTTATTTCATTTTGTGGGTCTTTGTTTATCTTACTGTGATTTCACTTTAAAATGCTAAATGTTAGCATATTCTGGTAATTCAGTAAGATTTTTGTTTTGGTTTTAAAGTTTTTATTTCAATATAAAAATACTTTATAAAAAATACGGAAAAAGCCAAATGAACAAGTGCATGGAAAATGCAGAAGCTTGGATGCACAGCTGAGGGTCATACTGTCCCCCCAAATACTAACTCATCTGTTATGAACCATCTGTTTTTCTTATCTTCAATTAAAAAAAATAATTTAGTCAGTTACCCCATCTGAATTCTCAATACACTGAATCAAACTACAGGCTAAGTCTGTTTGTTTGAGATTTATGAACTGTACTTCAAACCAAAAGAAACTTAAGTATTAGAAAGTCATCTACACCATATCTAATAAATATGCAGGGAGTGAAAACATAGTTATATAAAAATATAACTAGAGTCACATGCTTATTTGGATTTAGCGATAAAGAGCCCAAGACAAAATTCGAATTTTTACATTTCCCATTTAAATTATTATTGAATTCAAATTCCAACCTTCCCAGAGAATGGGAAACAAACAAAAAACCCCAAGGCAGACTAAATCCTTAGGCAAAATCTTATTGGTACAGAAAGGATGACTTGAAATTTCAGACAACCCACAACAAAGGAGGGACATTAAGCTTCTGAGATTTCCAGAGGGAATGTGAAGTCCTGACGCTATCTTTTTCATGGAAAACTTCATCTGTAGTTCAGTCACACAACTTGAAAGACTATCTAATCTGGATCAGAAATGCCATAGGATTCCCACATGGAGGCCATTTGTGAGTAACAGTGTAGGAGGGACCATGATTTTGACCTTGTTGTACACCTTGGACAAGGATAGAATACTACAGGCAGTAGGGAAAAATGAAGTGGTTATGTTAGAGGGCATGAAGATATTATTCTTTCTTGATGTAGGTCCAGCCTCAGTTAAAAGAAGAGAACTGAATGAGAATTAAAAGGCTTCCTTGAAAGGAGAGGTTATGGTCGCAGTGCTCTGTCTTGCAAACTGAGTGTAACTTTTAATAACCACACACTGTCTGAGTAAAATGGCAGCAAATAAGCTTTCATACAAAGTCAGAAAAGAAAGCACCTAGGAAGACCCTGAAAGTAAAGTCTCTGAAGAAGGAATACATTGCTGTTTGGACCTGCTTGCATCTCTGATTTTACATGGTCTTCAAACTTCACGTGGTCTGTTGCAACCTTTATTCAGAATGTCCTGCTAAGTCTAAAACCACTGCAGTCTTAAACAAGAAGGTAAAGGTCATATGTTGAATATATAGTATCTACTTTGGTAGATATCATTCTTTAAAGATAGTATTAGTATTGGTTCTTAGAGTGTCTCCTTGCTCTGATATGTACATTAATAGGATGTAAGGCTGGAGACAAATTGTTTTGTTACTTTGTATTCTTTTTTAACCAAATAACTGAATAGAAATGTACTATATTTATAAATACTTTTTCTTCTGCTATGAAAAGCCCAGCTGACAAAAAACCTCTCCACACAGTGACTTTGATATTTTTTTCTCTCCCAATGTCAAGCAAGTATTGGCTTTAGGCTAACTTCAGATCTTCGTACGACTCCTTTTAATGCCCTTAAAAGCAGCTCTTAAGTGTATCATGTTAATGAGTATTTAATCTTCAATCTTTCTTGCTTTTCTCCAAATTATTCATAATATTTCTATTTTTCTAGTAGATATAATAACAATTTGTAATGGTTGATAAACAATATCCACGTAAATATTTTAGACATTTCTTTTCCTGATACAATTGTATATGTATTCCAAAACCTATAGGTCTCTTTTCTGCTGCAAAGGCATAATAAACTCACATTTAATTTATTTTGCTACCTACTGTTACATCTGCGTCTTCCAAAATTGTCCTTTTTGCAAGATTTTATTCTTCCAAATTAATATCTAAGCTTTGTATTTTTTTTTCAAATGGAAACCCATTTTTATATTTAAATATATTTTTAACTGTAGATGTGTTTTAATCTCTTCAGATTAAGTTTTTATGTATTACCTTACCTTCAGTAGACCTTGTAACTTTCAATCTACTTGACATTTTGAAATTTAGCAATATGCTTTCTTATTCTCTCCCAAAGGTTTTTCAGTTCACACACTTTTTAACATCAAAGATTACTTTAATTAAATTTGAGGGTTAGATATGAAGTATGTCAAGATATTTAAATACAAATATGCTATAATTACAGAGAACCATATTTTGTCCTGAGGATAGGGGAAAAAAAAAATAATGAATATATGTTTTATATGTTTTCCAACAACCAAAATCCTTTTCTCTGTAGACAATAAACAGCTACATGGCAATAAGCAAGGAATCAAATTATAAAGTTCTTTATCCTTTTTTGCAAGCGATGCTTTTTTAACCATGATGAAAAGGAAAAGTTTTAAAAGCCTTCATTAAATACATTAGCTGCATACATTGACAGGAGTGTTCAAAGTTGACTATTCTTTCTTATTTAGCCAAAAAATACTAGGAATAATTTTCTCCTACAAATATTTTTTGGGAAAAAATACTAAGTAGAGGTGATTATTTATTGCTACTGAATGTGAAAATTCTTTTTAATAATTCAATATTATAAATAGTATTAAAAGTGTAATTAAAAACATAGACACATAAGAATAAGCCTACATATACTAACAATGAGACAGAGTAACAATCTGTATGAACCTGTAAACATTATTTTCTTGTACTGCCTTTGACTTTTAATTAGAATATGTGTGATGAAAGAAACTTTACAGAAAACAATAACACAGTGATGTTCACTAATAAGTTGGAAGCTAGGGAAAATCCACTGAGAAATTATGACATGACAGAATACATCAAATTTGGATTTATTTCAAGAGAGTGTTCACATTATTGTTATCCATGGGACAATTACTTTGTTCCCTGGCTGATGGTTCAACCATATGGCCATTTCAGCTGCTTGTAATCAAGTAAATATGTCTTTTATACTAGGAATTCATCAAGTAGACCTGATTTGAGATTTAATTTTTTTTTTTAATAGGAGAACTCTTGTTTTTTTATTTCCTTTCATTATACAGAAGTTAGAGCATATCATAGATCCTCAGAAAAAAACAGTACTAACCTATCGAATCACCCAGTATTTGTTAAGATCAGCTCCTGAAAATACAATGGGCAATGTCTTTCTTAAAAGCTGTTATACATTAAAAAAATAATTAAACTGAAAAAACTGAAGTAATTACTTGAAATTCATTTCTTTAATCCAATATCATATTCATTCCAGTCATTAAATCCATTTTTATAAGGGAGAGAGATTATTAGAAAGGTAAAACTCTAATTTCATTAAACAAACATTAAATTAATTTCAAACCCAAGTGATAGTGTTTTCTTTTTCTCCTCTATGGGCTCTTTCATTAATTTCTAAACAAACACATTCTATGAGGGTGCATTATAATAACTCATACTTTAATAAAAAAGTCTCAGTTTAAACAATTTTGTGTCTAAATTTGCTGGGTAACGAACCTGCTTACTGATAACAGACTAAATTCAAAGCTCATTGTGCTTAATGGAAAAATTAAAGTCTGTGGCAGAACCTAGACTGAATTCCATTTGCTTTGACCTTTAAGTTGTACAGGCTGATGAAACAACAAAAAGTGCATCTTAGAAAATTAAGTTTAGAAATATAAATTTTAAGTAATTCAAGGGAAATGAAATAATTACAGGTGATCTTTTAAATTTTTTTCTCACATACTAATGTAATGTACCAGCATGTACTAATCTCCCATTAACCATGATTAATTTTGAAATATAATGTGTTTGAAAGCAGCACTTTATAGAAGATATTTTCCTTCGAGAAAGATTATTTTTGTAAGACTTGAAATATATCACATGTTTGTTAGTCTTGCAAGAGATGACATACTGGCCAAGTTTTGACTGTTTCAAAACAAGGATACTTAAACTAAAAAAAGGATAGTCATCAATTACTTTCAGTCTGTGTAGAGAGCAACAGTTTATGCTGGCTTGTGTTATCCTTTGTATTAATGGCACAGAAGCGTTAAAAAATTCCCATAATGAAAGACTGTAGAATTCAGCTCCTTTAAAGGATTATCAGCTGATTTGCACTGTGCTTTCTACAATTTCTGGAGCTGTTATGACATCAGGGATTCCAAAAGCTGATCAGCTACTTGTTCTGCCCTGCAAATGGACAACACCTCTAAGAAAAGTTCTCCCTCCACAGCTCACCATACAATTACTTCACAGAAACATTATTTCCAGAGAAATGTTATTATTTCATTTCTATCTCTATTTTGATTTAATTAGAAGAAAAAAAAGTAAAATTACAGACATAATTAAAATGTTTTTAAATCATTAGAACATGAATGTTTTACTACTATATATGTTGAGAAGTATGGACTATAGAAATAGCAACATGAAAAATGGAATATAAAATTATGAGAAGCTCTTAGCTGAGTAAAGGATGTGGGAATACATTGATAACATCTTATTTTTAAATGTATCAGTGACTAAATGGGATTATGTTGGAGAATTTTTATTGTACCCCCTGAGGTAAATTAAACACACGTTTGTGCTTAAATATAAAGAAATTGAATGAGCAATCATAGAGTCATGGAATGGTTTGGGTTGGAAGGAGCATTCAAGGATCATCCAGTCTGATCCCCCTGACATGGGCAGGGACATCATTCATTAGATCAGGTTGCTCAAAGCCCTGTCCGACCTGACCTTGAATACATCCAACAAAGGAGCATCCACAACTTCTCTGAGAAACCTGTTCTAGTGTCTCACCAACATCATCATAAAAAAATTTCTTCCTTATGTCCAATCTACCCTCTTCCAGTTTAATTGTCCCTTGTCCTGTCACTACAGGCCTTGGTAAAAAGTCTATCTCTATCTTTCTTATCAACCCCTTCATATATTGAAAGGTCGTAGTCAGGTATCCCTATAGCCTTCTCTTCTCCAGGCTTAACAACCCCAGCTCTCTCAGCCTTTCCTCATAGGAGAGGTGTTCCACCTGTCTGATCATTTTTGTGGCCCTCCTCTGGATCCACTCTAACAGGTCCATGTCACCTCCCTTGACCTGCTGACCATACTTCTTTTTATGCAGCCCAGGATACGGTTGGCTTTCTGGGCTGCAAGCGCACATTGCTGCTTCATGTCAAATCTTTCATCTGCTGGTATCCCCAAGTACTTCTCTGCAGGGCTGCTCTCAGTCCCTTCATCCCCCAGTCAGTATTGATACTGATAGCCCTGACCCAGGTGCAGGATTGCACTTGCCTTTGTTGAACTTTACATGGGCATTAGGCAGTCTTACTGCCTCGATAAGTGGTTCTGCAAGGACTCTGCAAAGACATATCATGAGCCAATTCCTTATACACATTTGCACCAACACCAACCCTGTGAGCTTCAGCATCAGACGCCTTAACTGGTGTTGATTTCATCCCCCAGTGCCAGTTCTGTTTACCAAAAGAGGTACCTGAGCTCTCATATTCCATGATTATTACACGTAAATACTACAGCATTTCTTATCGCATCAGCAAATTTCACTCCCTATATGGAGTAATTCTCTCTCTTATTCTGTAGTTGGGCCTTCTTGCCCTCCATGCCAGATCATTCCTTGGTCACAAATTACGGCTCCTGAGCACTTACAATGTGAATTTTCCCTTCAATTCCTAAGAATACATGCAGCTATCCTGAATATATGTAAAAGTATTTCTTAGCTAGGCCATTTCTAAAAGAATTAAGCACAGCATTAAGAACACTTTCATGCATATATTAAAAAAAATCACAGTGCTATTTAAAAAAAAAAGGTTTTGTTGTGTTTGGGTGAAACACTAATCTACATAAATATACAACTGCCGGTTTTCTCTGGAATTCTTCTCTAAACAGTAGAACTTTATATTTTTTTGTTTAATCTCAAATTTTCCTTCAAAACCAAGCTCAAAGTGAAAAACCATTTTCCACTGTCATGATTTAACTCCAGCTAGCAGCTAAGCACCACACAGCCACTCACTCACTCCCCGTCGATGGGATGAGGGAGAGAATCAAAAGGGTAAAAGTGAGAAAACTCGTGGGTTGAGATAAAGACAGTTTAATAAGTAAAGCAAAAACTGCACATGCAAGCAAAGCAAAACAAGGAGTTCATTCACTGCTTCTCATCAGCAGGCAGGTGTTCAGCCATCTCCAGGCAAACAGGGTTCCATCACGTGTAAGGGTTACTTGGGAAGACAAATGCCATCACCCCTAACGTCCCCACCTTCTTTCCTCTTCCCCCAGCTTTTGTTGCTAAGCATGATGTCATATGGTATGGGATATCCCTTTGGTCAGTTGAGGCCAGCTGTCCTGGCTGTGTCCCCTCCCAACTTCTTGTGCACCCCCAGCCTACTCCCTGGTGGGAGGCAGAAAAGGCCTTGACTCTGTGTAAGCACTGCTCAGCAGTAACTAAAACATCCCTGTATTATCAACATT
>VYZW01050090.1:65241-78531 GCA_013401315.1 Balaeniceps rex
GGCCAGCTGTCCTGGCTGTGTCCCCTCCCAACTTCTTGTGCACCCCCAGCCTACTCCCTGGTGGGGTGGTGCGAGAGGCAGAAAAGACCTTGAGCCTGTGTAAGCACTACTCAGCAATAGTGAAAACATCCCTGTATTATCAACACAGTTTCCAGCCTAAATCCAAAACATAACCCCTTACTAGCTACTAAGAAGAAAATTAACTCCACCCCAGCCAAAACCAGCACATTCTCATGTTGATTTTTTTTAGTTTAAAAGGTTTTTGCTTCCTGTTTAGACAAAAATATCTGTCCATGAAAAGTTATAGAAAAGAGAAAGCTGAAACTCTGTATCTCACATTTTGAATACAAAACATAATCAGGTGAGGCAGAGCACTTAGGTAACTGGTGCAACTTAGTAGACCAATCAGTAGTTGGTGAGGGCTTACATAGTCTTCAGAATGGGTAAATTTGAAGAGGACTGGTCGGAAGAAAAGACAGATGGAATGAAGAATTGATTAGAAACATAAATGTATGTCCCTAAAATAATTTTCTAAAAATCAGATGTCCCTTAAACTCTATAGTAAAAAGAAACACATTTCCAGAGTATGATTCATATAATATTTTTAGATATTTCCTTCAGATTACAATAAATCACTTTTCTAAATGCCAATTTCTCTGTATTGGTTACAAAGGAAATCTTTGCTGACTAGCTCAGGCTTAGGTATTTACTATTTCAAGCTCAAAGTCAGTTCTAAATCATCAGTCTGAGATTTGCACAAAGGAGTCCCAATCTAGTGAGTACCCTAACAGTTGATTATTCAGTGGTAACCTTTCTTTTTCATGAGCCATTTCACCCTAGATCTGAGAAAATTTAGCTGCTGTGATCACTGTGATCAATACATTCTTATGAATATTTCAGCACATTGATGCTTACTGAAAAATTCCTCATCAGTTCTAACCAGAATCCCCATTATTAACTGCTGCACGAAGAGTGGAAGCTCAGTTCACTCAGCTAATCCTCTGAACCTGTATTCTCAGTCAACTTTTCATTTTTTCATTAATTCAAATTCTCTTAGGCTTGGAGAAGAACTTATGATATGTACCTAATACAAAGCATGTTTCCATACAAAAACACTAAGCCATAGAGCTCTCCTTTTTCTTCTGTGTACCAGGAGATGGATTGCTAGTTTTTGCTCACCTGCCACAAGATTAAATGAGTAGGATTAGAAAATAATGGATCAATAATTCAGTTAGGAAAAAAAAAATCATTTATTTCTTCTTAATTCTGACTTCATCTCTTCGAAATTGTTCCTGTTATAACACTCAGACTGACCAATGTGGAGCAGGATAGTTTAGCGCCTTTTGCATGATGTGCTAAGGTAGTAAGTAGAGATATGTCACTGTAACCTGTTGTGGGATTTGGAGGGTATTTTTTTGTTTGGGTTTTATTTTTTTGGTTTTGCTTATTTATTCAATTAAATGAGACTTAGGAATGAGCTATAACTTTGCCTGGGTGCTTGTAACTACATGTTATTTTTACATACTTCTCCTCCTCCTCCTCACATGAGTAACTTTGGTATCTGAGCAATTTCTGCCAAGTTTTACAAGGGTCTCTCAAGCAGCTGAGATAAAGCAGGTTAGTTGATGAATACTACAGGAGGTATATAACTGAAATTAATATGAAGCCTAGTTTTAATTCTACTGTTCATAGAATGACAAGGTTTAAGATTAAAATTCAAAAGCTTTATTATTGCTTATTTACTCATTTTTTAATTATAATGACAGAAAGAGGCTTACAATTGTTTTGTCTTTTTAACTTTGTTTACCAAAAATAAGTCAATTAGAAGAAAATATGATTTCTCTACAATGCTTAATAATCAACTATGTATTTATCAATTTTAAGGAACAGGAATTACTTTTTTTCTTTTGTTTGCTTGTTCCATTAAAGATAGCTTTTATAAAGTTTGCCTCTGCCTTTTTTGTTCTCTGCCTCTCTACTACTGTGAAGTTTTTTACAAGTTCCAAACAGAGTTAGAGATAGGACTATGTAAGCATAGTCCTACAGCTCCTTGAAATTTGGCTACTTGGAGTAAATAACAGTACAAATGAGTGACTCATGAATAAAAAATGCTGCAGATACAATGAATTGTCCTTTATATTTTGGTAGGAGCTAAGGGTACAGTGCAGAAGAGATTATGGCTGGCCAGCCATTACAAGCAAAACTGAGTAAGTGACAGTAGGCTGAGCAGATACTATAGGAAACATATACCTGGGAGACAAGCTTATATAGCTCACTACTCAATGAACAATTTATTTGGTTTTTTTTGTGTCAGATATTTCAAAGACTGTGTCATTTGACTAAACTCAGATAAAGAACTATAACATTGTAAGACTCATTTAAATCGTATCCTGAAGCAGTTAGAACATTACTGAAACCTTTGGTTTAAGTGGATTGGTACATTTCTTAGGAAGTCTTTGCAGATTTGAATGTGGGGATTCCTCTTCTTGCATGGAACTATATAAACTTCAGTGAGGTTTTTTCATAGAAACAGACATTTTATGAGCTAGGAAAGACCACAGGATCAATTTCTTTTTAGGTAATGACATCTTAGAGCTTACAGATCATGTGAATACATCCAAATTCTGTGACCAAGTCTGAATGTATAGGATTTTGTCACTGAAGTAAACAAGGATACTTAAGTATTGCAATAGTGTCATAAGCAAATGCTGCAGTCACCATGATCAAAAGTTGCAGGATGAAGTTTAAACATTTCATTTTGACAGATTTTATTCTAATCAATTTGCTGTCTCCAAAATATGAGACACTCATATGCATTTCATCAGCTAAGCTTTGTTGATCTGTACATGTCTTCTTGCTTGAATGAACATTTTTGTCTCCATCATCTTTCAATATAGAACAGATTAAAATATCAATTTTTTGTACATATGTCAACATATAGTAACTTTATTTTAATCATATTAGCTATTTCCCCAAAACTGACTATTTATTTCAAGTATCAGATGCGTACGAAGATTCAGAACACCTTTAAAATAAATCTAATTTTATGTATTATGTATACCTACCTTGGAGTGCTAATGTTTTTAAGATACAATTTTATATAGATTTAGAGAAGTTTGGGACAGTAAGTAGTCTCTTTTCAAGCGAAACCCCTTCAGCAAAATGTTGCACATGTGAAGTATTAACTGTAAGTATTCAAGTAGTGAATCATTGTATTTATTCCTAATGTTTGCTCAGTATAGTGCACTCAATAATATTTCTATATTACACAAAACTTTAAAATTTTGAGCAGAAAATTTTCTTTCCTCACAAGAATATTTTTATTTGTACATGTACCTGCTTATGGTGTTATATGTTCCATGTACTTGCTCTTCGGTGTTTCTTATGAGCTTAATACAGCATCTTTTAAACTAATATTTAAAATTCAATCACAATATGTCTCTCAAAAGCCATTTTCTAACTCAGCCAGGTAATTAACTTTATTCCTTGAGTTGGCATGTTGATGCAAAATCCAAGACAGTGAACCTATGGAGGTGAATAAGCCAAAGTTCTGTCACTTGTTATCTCAATTTATATAAACAGATCTCATGTCACAGCTAAATCTTTTATTGTTCACTTGAGTATACATTTCCACTAGCTAAAACGCTTGAAACATCTAAACTGTCTGACCTGTTCAGCAATGGAGTCCCAACAGGCCATCGGAAGCAGGGAAGTTGACCTCAACTTGTTTGATAAAATCAGTACACAACAAACAAAGGATGATCAGAAGACTAACCTCTATATATCTGGTATCTTATTACTGTCTGATTGATTTTGATTTTTGCAGTGAGGACTTTAGTAGGCACTCATGGACCTTTGATCTGCCATGCATATAACCTTCTTCATTCATCATGCAAAAAATACTTTTTTCTCCGAGTTGTTCCTTCAGGTCATTAAAAAACTAAACCAAACTCATCACTGGGCTTTAGGTACCTGTCTTTGATTTCAAAATGAACAGAGTTAAATTGTGAGTGGTGCTTTTATGCTTTAATTTCCTTTTTTTTTTTCCCTGAACAGTGTTTTGTCTTTTAAAATTTTTATTGTAAACCACATATAAAACATCACAATTATCTGTGCATGCATAATACCTAATAATGTAATTTTAAATTTTAATGTGATAAGTATTTAAAATAATTCATTACTTGGACTAATAATTAATTGTTCAAATTGTAATGGCCTATAATGACACATTTAAAATTTCATACTGTACCTTAGGAAGCCTCATAACAGAACTGATGGATAAAAATGGCTTATGGTAATCAAATTTAATTTGAATAGCAAGTTGACAAATAATAAATTCCAGGTATGCAAATGTATTAAAAACTTGCTTTAAAGCTGACTAATTAGTAGCATTTTCAAATAGTGAAATATTAGAACTGCTGATCTTCAAGTAAGAATTCAAACACCCTTCTTCATTGGTTCATGGTCCAGCATTGCAATGTCCTTCTAGAGGTGTCCAAAACCATAAAAGTTTGTTTTCAACAATAAATATATCTGAACACATTTAATCTGTGAGAAATAAACATCTATAAGGTCTGTAACAGGTAACACCCTTTTCCCTTACATTGAATTTTATTCCAATTAAGTATGAAAAATGTTAGCCTCTGCTTTAAATCTTTCTGGACATCCATAAAGCCTAGAAAATAATATAAACTTATATATGTGTGTGACCATATATATATATCAGTACAGATATGAATAAATATCTATATATAAAAATATCTGTAAGAGAACCACATATATAAGGGAAGCCCAGTATTAAAGCATAATAAGTACATATCACAAGTGGATGGGTTTAATGATACATGCAGTTTGATCTTATGGTAGATATCAAAGAATGAGGTTCAGATAACTTCAACTCCTTTATGTTCTCCTAAATAGTATTAGGACATTCACTAATGTTGTATCTATCACTAAGCACTTAAAAACTGTCATAGGTTTCTTCCACCACAGTAGCAAGTGTCTAAGATTTTGATAGTATGACTTCCCCTTGAAAAAGAAATCCTGACAAAGGACAGGAATCTGTTCACATAGATAATAACTAGCATGCCTAAGAAACCTACTGGATACCAGAAACCTCATCCTGTAGGTACGAGCTTACTGATGTTTTTCATGGTCACGGAGACATCTTTGAAAGCAGCAACTTTCAAATGAGCTAATGAATAGTAAAGAAGAACTGGATGCAACATGAAGCAAATTTCTATCTATATAGCATACACAATCTCCGGGTTTCAGCATGTAACATATACTACATCAGCATTGATTCACTTACTATTCATCTAAATGTTTCTTGAGCCTTGTGTAACTGTTTTCTACTCTTGCAAGGATTGTCCTAGGATGAGATTCAGCTCATAAATAATTGCCTGAATATAGATATCTACACATGGCCTGGATGTTTGCTATGTATCTAATTCCCCACTGAAGTTCATGGAAACTCATATAAGTTGTCTAAACATTTGTGTCTAGTATCATTTGAAATGCCCTTGGATACATAGAACATCTGAACAGGTCTGAAAGTTATGACAACACCAATATGAGACTCACTTTTTGGAACAGGAGCTAGACAGCAAGAAGGGATACCTTAAGGCATCTCAAATCGCAACAAGATCTGTGGAATCTAAATAATTAGTGTCATGGTTTAACCCTAGCCACCAGCTAAGCACCACACAGCCACTCTCTCTCTCCCTCTGCCCCAGTGGGATATGGGAGAGAATCAGAAGAGTAAAAGTGAGAAAACTCATGGGTTGAGATAAGAACAGTTTAATAATCAAAATAAAGTAAATAATAGATAAAATAAAATAATAGATAAAATATAAAAAAATAATGACAATAATAATAATAGTAATAATAATACTAGTAATATACAAAGCAAGTGATGAACGATGCAATTGCTCACCACCCGCCGACTGATGCCCAGCCAGTCCCCGAGCAGCAATCGCTGCCCCCCGGCTAACTCACCCCACTTTATATACTGAGCATGATGTCATGTGGTATGGAATATCCCTTTGGCCAGTTTGGGTCAGCTGTCCTGGCTATGGTCCCTCCCAGCTTCTCACTGTCAGGGCATGAGAAGCTGAAAAGTCCTTGACTAAGCACTACTTAACAACAACTAAAACATCAGTGTGTTATCAGCATTATTCTCATACTAAATCCAAAACACAGCACTATAGCAGCTACTAGGAGGAGAATTAACTCTATCTCAGCCAAAACCAGGACAGATATAAAGGAGACATTTGAGTTTGTCCTGTAGTTAACAGTTGTGGTGTACATGGTATCATGTTTTGTCATTAATTCTTTGGATGTTCGAAGAACTCCCTGACTAGTCATCTGCATAGATGAGAAGATGGACCAGCCTGAGACAGAATGATTGACTGAACTCCTAGCTGCCCTCACAACAACGTATTTGACTCATTGGTATAGGTGCTCTGTGGGTGTCAGTTTCATATAATCTCAATGATTCTTCTGCAGGCAGCTCCTGATGTTTCTTTTGCAAATGATAGGCAACATTTGTATGCTTAAATGTGTTGATTAGCATGGAAAATCTGACCACCCCAATACTATCCCACATAGTTTCTGCTGCAGAATTGACCAAACTGTGCATTGATAAAATGTATAAGTAGTGAGCATAAACTGTTTCTGAAGATGCAGAAATGGTCACAGAGAACAGACTTTTGCAAATAGTTACAGTGATTCAGAGAGGTTTTGCAGAGGTTTTAAGATACTAGTAGTATCTTAAAATATATAATAGTGGATCATGCAGATTCTTGGTCACACAGGACCATGGACTAGCTGGATGTAAGTATTCATTAGAACCAGTTTGGGAAGTCGCAACTGATCTAGCTGAAGACACCTTCACAGAGACCTTTGCAACGAAGACTCCTGTCACCATCCGGACAGCCATGGACATTTGTTGGAATGCTGTCCAAAATTCAGGAGCTGAATTTCCCCTCAGTGACCCTGTATGCTACTTCATAGCATACAGTTAACCCCAGTTAGTTTCTTTCAGGTAGGAGGAAAACCTCTCACTCCTCATGCCTCCCACTAGAGAATTTCATCAGGGCACAAAAACTAGAGCCTACTTCACTTCTGTCCAGCTACAGCTCTTTAAGAAAACCAAGAATATATAGGTACTGCTGTATGTTTATATAATTCTTTGCATTTCTCTGCACCAGCATATCTATGTATCTGCTTACATAGATTTACAAAAATGTGTATTGCCATGTATACGTATTGGTGTATATACATAAACCCCACACATTATATAATTTCTCATTTCCAATAACCTACCAAGTTATTCCAGGTACTATTATTTATGTGTATGGTAACATCTCTAAGAGTTGGTTTGTTTTCAATAAGATTACAGAAGTGTCAGACAGTATATCCATACTTCTGAAGAAAATATAGTCAAAGGAAAAGTTTGAACACTGTTTGAGCACTACATATTTTCTATCTATTTCCCGGCTCAGATTTGAGCCATTCTGACTACGTCTGTAGTATAAATGTGCCATTGAGGTTACTACCCAAAATAATGGGAATGAAAGTGAATTTGTACCACCTTAGATTCCATAGTCTGGGACTACTCCCTGGTTTGTTTTTCATTTGTCATAATAGACAAAGCCAGACTGTCCAGTTCCCCCTGGACTTCAGGAGCATGTCAGTCTACATACATTTTTGGCACAGAAGCCAGCTATTCAGCAACTGCAAAATCATCTGTGACTCTGCAATAGATCTCATGGGATATGAAAAAAATCTAACTAAGCAAGGAAACAGATGCTCCTTGTACAGGTGAGAGAGTATGTTGTTTTTCTCCATCTGTCCAAAATTTCATGTGTTAAGGTTTCAACATTGAAGTTTAAACTCAGATACATGTATACGCATTTACACTTACACACATTTATATTTAATCTGCCTCTTGAACACATTGTCCTCTCCCAGTTTGCTGTGAACTGGTACTGCAAGTATTCGCACACAAAAATAATGATCTGGAGAAGTTTCTGTATTGATCAGTTGATGCTATTCAAGTTTTTTTGTAGGTGGTGGGATTTGTTTTGTTTCAGGGGGTGGTTTGTTTTTTTGTTTTTCCCCCTCTGTATTGGTCTTTCAGTTTACAGCTAAACTACATAGGTGACATGTTTTGCTCGTATATTCTCCTCCCCAAACACTAGCATTTCAGCTTCCTCTACATGTTTTTTCCTGCTTTAGTTAGTGGTATGTATACATTATTTCTGTCAGCATTTTCTCCTTAATTATGCCTTCTTAGATCAAACAAGGACATCTGTGCAGTCTTAAGCATTATGTTGAGAATTATTTCTGGCATAGATTCCCTTATGCACAGCTTAAAACTAAGAGCTATTATACTAGGAATGTTCTATACTAGAGTAATTTTGATAAACTCTCACTGCAGTTATAAATTCCGTAAATGTTGGAGAGAAAGTGAATATTATACAAAGATTTGAAAGACAACAGCTGTGGACAAGATGTACAGCTGGTACATTTTAACTTGTCATAGCTGTAGAATGCAACTGACAAGTGTAGTTCATTCCCAGCTCTTGATTGCTTTCCTTAAAAACACAATTACACGCTGCAAGTGAGTTTTATGTCTTTTTGATAAGAGAAAGGGAAAGGGAAAGAGAAAGAGAAAGAGAAGAGAGAAGAAGTGGAGAGATGGAAAGAGAAGGGAGGAAGAGAATAAGGGAAGAAGGAAAGATCTCTCTTCACATAAGAAGGAGGGAGAGAGGGAGAAGTGAGACATTAAATAAAGATTTTTCAATCATTTAATAGTTTACCTCGGAAACAGCAATTGATTTGTGGGGGAAAAAATCTACTCTATTCACACTGCCTCAGTCTACAATAAATGAGTACAGTCCTCTTGTAGGATGACAAACTGAGAACAGACATAACCTTTCCAAAGTGACTGCTACATGGACTTTGAGGAAGAGTAGGGAAAAGCATTATGATTATTGCCACAGAGGGCTACTTTTCCAAAAGATGATGACTCTAATGAAAATTGAATCTAATTCCATTATTCTAACTGTGACGTAAAGCCAGTAATGCATACCCACATTTACAAGAGCACTCAGGCTTAGAAATGTAAAAATATTAGAGAAGCACAAGCTATTTTTGGCTGAAGCAGCGAATCAGTCACATTTGCTGAATATTCATTCTGGTTCAGAGTTTGCTAGAACTGCACTATTTCATCAAATGCATTGTGTGATACCCACTTGTATACAGTTTGGTTTCCCAAATAGCATAGATATAATTATTTTATCAAGCACTTTGAATGTTAGAGAAATACACAGAAAGTAATATTAACTTTACAAATAGCAGTCAAAATAATAAACATGTCACAGATCTGTGCATTTCTTCTTTTAAGGAGTATTACCTTGGAAGCATAAAATACCGATAAAAAGCATAAACCAAAAATAAAGAACATACACTAGAAGAAGAAACTTGATTTAGATAACACTGAACATGAAAACAAATGAGCTTACTGTAATAGTGGAACTACAGTCAGAGTTGCTTGCAGTGAAAAAATGAGTTAGTTCAAAATGAAACTTCTTGTGTAAAAGGGATTATTTAAATTATTTGTTGTGCTTTCTGTGTGAAAAAAATACATTGCCAGTGATAAGTACTTCTAGAGTAAGATAAAAACTCAGATTTTCTGGTGTGACTTTTTTGATAATCTTTAATTAGAGCTTTGAAATATTCCCTAGTTATTCTTAAAAGTTTTAGAAGTGTAAAAAAAAAAGTCCCTATCAAGACAAAGTGCCATAATTGGCTCAAAGACATTTTAAACCATACCTATTAGTAATGTAATATCCCCACCCCTAACTACGGATAAGTAAAATTTAAATCTTTAAAGTTTTCATACAAAAAACTCCTGTAAAGACATTCACCTAGCACATTTAAAGCAAAGTAGATAGCCTGAAATAAAATAACCTGAGAATTTAAACAATGGTTGACTCAGCAAATAGATAGTCAATTTAAGGTTTTTTTTACATGTTTTACATTAACTACATTATTTTTTAATGTGCAGAAACCTTTTGGGGAGAAAATATTATGATTAATAAAAAGTGTGTTGTAATTAAAGCAAACTTCATTACACAAAGACATACTACTTAACAGTCAGAAATACACTTCCACACTAGATTACACATACGTACAATTCAATTTCTGAAGCTGGGTGTTTGCCTGCAAGCTGGGTGTCAAAAGTTCCCACTGTAGTTAATGAAATCTAGAGGGCTATTCAGTTTACCTTAAAACTATTCATCTGTGTTTGGTCAGATGAAAAATTGCCCAAACTCCACTGAATGTACTGACAAAAATCTTCATTGGCTATAGTGGGATTTGGACATCTAGCACACCTCTAAATAACCATGGTGGAAGCTAGCTGCCTACACATGGTGTATTTTAACACACATAGTATGTTTTAACACACAGTATTATGAGCCTTTTTGTACCCTGCTTAGGTTCCAGCTGCCATTCCAGGATGGTGCAAGTCTCCCACAACTCTGTGTCACCTCTACCAGTCTCAGACACCCTGGGATATCTAAAGCAGTCTGCTGGAAGCTAGTCAGTAGTCTTAAGGAGCCTAAAATAGGACCAGTCAGCCTCACCTCTGTGCCCAGTAAGATCATGGAACAAATCCTCTTGGAAGCTATGTCAAGGCATATGGATGACAGAGAGGTGATAAGAAATAGGCAATATGGCTTCACCAAGGGCAAATCGTACCTGACTAATCTGGTGGCCTTCTACAATGGAGTGACTGCATCAGTGGAGGAGGAAAGAGAAACTGCTGTCATTGACCTTGGCATCTGTAAGGCCTTTGACACACCCCCACATACTATCCTTGTCTGTATATTGGACAGATGTGGATGTGATGGGTGGACTATTTGATGGATGAGAAATTGGATGGATAGCCGCATCCAAAGGATTGCAGTCAATAGCTCAATGTCCAAATGGAGATCAGTAACAAGTGGTGTCCTCAGGGGTCCATGTTGCATCCTGGGCTGCACAAAAAGAAGCGTGGTCAGCAGGTCGAGGGAGATGATTCTCGCCCCCTACTCTGCTCTCATGAGACCTCACCTGGAGTTCTGCATCCAGCTCTGGAGCCCCCAGCACAAGAAAGACATGGACCTGTTGGAGCAGGTCCAGAGGAGGGCCAGAAAAATTATCAGAGGGATGGAACACCTCTCCCATGAGGAAAGGCTGAGAGAGCTGGGGTTGTTCAGCCTGGAGAAGAGAAGGCTATAGGGACACCTGACTGTGACCTTTCAATATATGAAGGGGCTGATAAGAAAGATGGAGATAGACTTTTTACCAAGGCCTGTAGTGACAGGACAAGGGACAACGGTTTTAAACTGAAAGAGGGTAGATTTAGATTGGACATAAGGAAGAAATTTTTTTATGATGAGGTTTCTCAGAGAAGTTGTGGATGTTCCTTTGTTGGATGTGTTCAAGGTCAGGTTGGACAGGGCTTTGAGCAACCTGATCTAGTGAATGATGTCTCTGCCCATGGCAAGGGGATCGGACTAGATGATCCTTGAATGTTCCTTCCAACTCAAACCATTCTGTGATTCTATGATTCTAATGCAAGATCAAAATGCGCAGAAAGTTTTTTTGGTGTTGGAATGTTTCTTTCCTTATCCTTTTTGCACCTTTTTTTAAAATATATTTGTTGTGGGTTAACCCTGCTGGTCAGATAAGCACCACAGTCACTCACTCATTTCCCCTTCCCCTGCCCTCCCCCAAGTAAGATAGCAGAAGAAGAAAGGGATAATAAAACCAAGAAAACTTGGGGGTAAATATAAAACAAACAGACAAAACATAATAATAATTGATTAGTAAGTGACAAATAAGTGGAAGAAGAGGGAAGAAAACAAAACAAAACAAAACAAGAGATGCAAAAGCAAACATTCCCATGGGTTGACTGATGCCCAGCCATTTCCTGAGCAAAATATGGCTAACCCCCCTAAAAAACCCTCTATTCCCTTTTATTGCTGAGCATGATGTTATATGGTACAGAATATCTTTTTGGTTAGTTCAGGTCATCTGTCCAGTTGTGTCCATTCCCAGCCTATTCTGCACCTTCTAATCTCTTCACTGGGGAGGGCAGAGTGAGAAAAAAAGAAGGTCTTGATGCTGTGCAAACACTTCAGCAAAAGCTAGAACATTAGTGTATTATCAGTATTGCTTGGTCAAAAATCTAAAACACAGCACCTTATGAGCTGCTATGAAGAAAATTAACTCTATCCTAGCCAGGCCCTGTACAATATTTTACGATTTACTTTCATTGTTTGGCACATAATACTAAATGCTAATACAAAACACTAAATGAATAACTATTTGAGTAATAAGCTGGTTTACTATTTTTGTCTTTTTCTTGCTTGTTTTACTATTTTAAGCCCTTAAATAGTGATTAACAATTTAGGATCATAAAAAGCAAGATACGAACTTAGTACTGAAATTGTTTGTGCTTTGCAGTCTTAATGCTCATTTTGTTCGTAGCTTATGTTTTTTCCTTTAATAATTTAGTAAGCTAAATAATTTTTTTTTAAAAAAGGCCATAAAACAGAACATAGAACAATGTCTTTTTGTTAGGAGTATTGGACCACTATAATACAGTATTGAGTCAAAGCCACATACTAACACCAGAAACCAGGAAATCACTAGCAGATTCAGTAAATGATAAACGTGTAGCTTTTGGGTTTTTATTATGCACTGTTATTTCAGAAAGACTGCTTTGTTGAAATGGTGACTTCTGGCAAAGAAAGAAAAAATACCGCAGAAGTAATTTTAAAAAGATGATGAACCTTAAAAAGGTAAATCTTAAAAAACAGTTTAAAAACAAATCAGAAATTATTATTTCATCAAAGCATTGAAATCTGTGGGGACAGCAGATTTACTGAGAGTCAAAAATTTTCACTAGAGAAAATAAAGGGGTAAACAAACCTCCAAATATTTCAGATGTTACTAGAATGACAGCAATATGGAGAATACTGGGGAAGGATTGGAAGATTTAGGATATCAGTGTTGTGGTTTAACCCAGTAGGCAGCTAAACACCACACAGGTGTTTGCTCACTCCCCCCACTCCCCAATGGGATGGGGGAGAGAATCGGAAAAAAAAAGTAAAATTCGTGGGTTGAGATAAAGACAGTTTAATAGGACAGAAAAGGAAGGGAAAATAATAATGATGATGAAGATGATGATGATAATAATAATAATAATAATAATAATAATAATAATAATAA